>UZAN01039550.1:66201-84826 GCA_900618425.1 Echinostoma caproni
GATAAATTGATCGCATAAATCAAAACGCCTACTCACAATAAAGTCAACCAAAACAGTCTTTGAAATGCCTCTGCAACGCGAAAGAAGTTTAAGAGGTATTAAAAAGAAAATGAAGTCTTTCTCCCTTAGACCAAGGAAATATACGGGAGAACAGTAAAAACTTTGTGGGATAATGTAGGTGGTCACAAATTTAGGAATTACATTTAGGGGAATGCCGAGCTTTTTAAGCCTAAATGCGTAGAAGGATAGCCTTAGAAGCCTAATATAAATGTTTTCAGCATGTTTGAACCAAGAACGATTATGTGACAAAGTAACTCCAAGATATTTTACAGAGTTAGCTTTGGTGATGATATTACCATTAACAGAAAGTTCAGGCTGATTACTCAAAACGGTTTGATAATGCATGCTTGTTTTCAGGCTAACAGAAACATCCAGATATTTATCTATCGGGGAGTCGACCAAATAAAATTTTTATTTAGAAAAACTTGAAGTTGATAGAAACAATCAAGATTAGTCGATGGACAACCAAACACTACATCATCAGCATACTTGCACGCAATTAAGTTAGGAGGGATGGGAAGGTTTTTAATATACAATAAAAGAAGGAAATGGAGACAAAATAGCACACTGAAAAACTCCAGAGTTAACGTCTAGCAGGGAGAAAGATTTGCCGTTACAAAAAGTGTATTGCGTCCGACGAATAGATTAACTAATTAGTTCATTTAACAAAGTAGATGCCGGACCACAATTCGAAAGACCTTAAATGAGAATACCGCTGTCAAATGATCCGAAATCATCAACATAATCAAGAAATATCAAACGAATGATGCCAGCCCCTTTATCCAGTAAGGATGAAACGGAATGAACTACGTGAGCAACAACATCCACTCATTCCAGTGGTTGTATTCTCGTTAGTTACAGGCAACTGGTAATAGTGATGGCGTTTATTTTATGCTACTGAAATGGCTACATTTCAGCAATCAAATCATCACAGCAAACCTCATGAAAAACAGAATGTTTACTGAGTGTACGGGACAGACGGTTGTTTCCGTTTACAGTTTTATAAGCCCCGTGCGATTTTCTCACGGCAAAATCTAGACTTGACGTTTGAGGCCGCACGGCGTTACGAACAGTGAACGTAAGCGTAAAGAAAATTTTTAAATTCCATTTAACTTACTAAGGAAAAGTGTTGCCCAATTGATAACAGTTAACGGTGAGAACTTATCGAAGAAGCTTGCTCACAATCATGTAAACACTCACGAACAATGGACTTTGAAAGCTGTGTTGGATACACCACTTCATTCATAGAAATATTCTCAATGATTTAACAAGCAAGCAGTTACCTTTTTGAAATGGTTCAAGAAAAACTGCAGATGTGCAGTAAAACCAATAGGAAAGAAAAATATGTAATCGAGAAAGTAAAAATTGCTTTCTGCGGTACTGAAGGTCTTTTTGAACTATAAGGGAGGGATCGGCTTTTTCATCTCAGAAAACACGTTCTTAATGATTACATATCAAATATTTTTTAGGCCCAACCAAATATCGAAATATTTATTGGACTGAAACTTTGTCCGGTTCTGTTGGTAAATGCAACTGTCGGGAGACTGTGAATAAAAGCATCTTCGTTGATAGTTGAGGACGGAGAAGCAAACACCTGGGGTTTTAGGTTCGTATGCATTAACAGACTGGATGAGAACCAGTTTCCTGTTTGGAAAATTCCCTGTCGTGGCTGAGGGTGTTTCAGGCGTGAGAGATTTACGTATAAAGCAGTCAGTATTCGTAAGTAAAGTGAGCTAAAGTGGGTAGGTGCTCAAAATACTGTGTTGTGCGTAGGAATTAATGTATAGGGAGTAAGCTTATTTAACATTAAAAAGTAAATAAATACGATCTCCCAAAAGTCATCCACAATCTTACTCGTGTGATTAAAGATTCTCTTGGGACGGAGAGTTGGGTAGAAACTCTCTGCAAAGACAGTGAAATGCATTTTCTTAACCTCACTATTTTGCACTTATCAAGCGCGGGGAGGACTTTACTGAAGGAATTGCGTTAGTTTCCGAAGTAGAGCGAGATTAGCTATAAGAAAACTATTGCAAGTGCTCTTTTTCAGTTTGATAGTTATCATTCGCTGAAGAAGCACTTTTTGACTAGTTCGAGTAGGAATGTGATTGCAACCGATCTTATTCTCGGCTACCGTCAGACGTCTGAAATTCTTCCGACCGTTAGAAACATTTGGCATAAAATTATACAAAATGTAAATGCTCACATCATTATAATCGCACTGATTATGAATAGTCGGACCCACAATCCCTATTTGTTTTGATGGTACATAAATGTTTAACCTAGCTCTACCTAGTTTCGAATCTCTGGCTGTGTCAGATCAGTGCTGCAAAAACAGTGGAGCACATAATACTACAGGTTGAAGTTAGCATTCACTAAGCTGTTTGCGTCTCTCGTTTTTTATATTTAGTTCATGTAACAAATCTGCTTTACGACTTATAACACGCGATGAAAGGTAAAGGCTACATCTTAAAACAGTTTTCAAGTGTAGTCAATAGAGATATCAGATTTCTAACTTAATCAGTCTCTTTAAACGTTTACCTGAAAGGTACGCTTGGGTGCGCCCCGGTTTTGTTGCAGCACAATGTGTAAGGCTGCGGAGAAACTGTAAACAAGCATAGATTAACGATATATCCAGAAATATTTGGAAAACAGTGAAAAATCGTGTTTCAGAGAGTTTCCTAATACTCGCAAGATTTTCAGCTGGAGACTTCGTTATTCGATAATTTTGATTGTATATATGAATGATAAACCTTGAACGGTTTAGTTGTAAGTCAAGGTTGGATCTTCAAATAGATTGGTCTTTATCACACTTTGCTATTGGTTAAGGATTCTACTTTTTACGGTGTATAAGACATACTCATTACTTATTTTTTCTTCTACCTAGGGCTCTAATAGAGCAAGGGATGGACTAATGACTTCAGTCGAATGCATTTGATCTAACCCAGATACAACTACAGAGTTTCTCAAAATTCCAAATAAGATACCCGTACCTTAATTCACTCCCGCCGTGTACACTGAGGAGTTGAAATTCGCCATCCAAACTTGGTTCATGCGTGTTTATTCTTACGAGTGTTTCTTCAGTGTCTTCATTGTAAGTTACACGTTTGTTTTCTCAGTGTATCAATGAATATCACACAAACAGGGCATAGAATGGAAAAATACCACATATAGGAATAACAATAAAATGAGAGGTAGATAAAACGGACTCAGATAAAGATTGTCCTGTCGGTTGAGAGGTTCGGTTTCTCGGAAGTGCGATTCCCGTTGATCATACGAAGGAAAACTATAAGGAGCTGCTTTGACCGTCAAAAGTTTGCTTGACGATAACTGACGATGTGCACACGTAATGATTCATCAAAACTCAGAGAACATATGCATAGTCATGATCAGAGTTAGTATTTTGTTGTAACATATCTCACCTATTAAGACAAGCTGTACAGTAGTGTCATATAAAAGTAGCTGGAAAAGTAAAACACAGTAGGTAAACCTTAATCAATGTTTTTTCCAATAATTTTGCACCGTTAACCCAGTTTTAGTATTCCGAGTTATGTAAGTGACTTCGTTCATCTCATCAAGCGACAAATGAGTAAACTAATGAGGTCGATTTGCGCTAACGGTGCACGGGTTAACTAAGTCAGAACACACTATGCGTTTTATTCTGTATTCAGAAGGCACGTTGAAGTACAACGCTGAATTTATTTATGTTTCATGCCAAAACGGGTGGAAGTTTGTCCACCAAACGGTTTCGACAAGTGCTGGTTTCGATCTTTTGTTCGTACCAACCTCACTGAGACAGTGTTTCGGTACAAATGTGAACCAATCCATTGAGATTAGCACTTTATGGTTAGCAGCTGTTTGGATTCCCTTGATTGCCACACAGGATGTAATGCTAGTTGTAATGGTGCAAAACTGATATATTGAAAGATCATTTGGGCGGAAACCAAGGATACAGATCGAACTGTGAAGTTTTCGTGATTGACAGGATAGACCGTTATGTGAGAAAATAAATTTTTTCTGTAGTAAATAATTTTTAGATGATGTGAGATCATTACATCATCTTGAATAAGAAAAAGATTAGGAAAATAACAAAATAATCCATGGTATGACTAGCCACAATAGTTGATGTAAGATATCTAGAGGGAACTATTGTCAACTTCACCACGCAAGTTAAAATTTATCTAATATTATCACATCTTTCAATTAAGATATTTTTACTAAGCAGAAGTGTATTCAGGTCTAGGATGCAAACTCCATAGTCAAAAGACACTGTAAAAGAGTCATTGACTTAAAGCCATTCAGTTCATCATGCGTTTCAACAATGAGAAAATAGTGAGCATGGAAGAGAAATGTAGCTTACTAAGTTTTGGGAGAAATGGAATAGTAAAAGAGTGGATTATGACAGCTAGTGGCGGAAATCTGTTCTGCGTACGGGCTTGATAGGCAAACGTTACAGAAATAGAAACAGATAAGAAAACCTTTCCAAAACAAAATTCAAAATAGCAACCGTAAACGAGGAAAAGTAAAGCAGCTGCCCGACGGTTGGCCAGTGACTACGGATTGGGCGTGAGAGAAATGTCGTCGATCAGCCGAATAACCTTCCGCTGACTGGGATGAAGACTGGAAAAAGCAGAAGATGAACGTAATCTCATCGCAAAATTGTGCTATGGCTCTGGGCTTAGTAAAGTTGTAAAGTCTCCGTAGGTGACAAAGAGTCAAGTGTGGGAAGGAAAACAACTGCGCAAAAATCAAAGAAGTTAGTAGTAGGAGTATTTACAGGGGTTGAACAGAAAGGTTCTGGCTGATCAGAAAGTTTTAATTGTTACACAAAAATAAGCATAACATTATCTCGAAGTATTATCCATCATCGTCCATGCACAGTTCCATGCGCTTAAATCATATGGTTAAACAGCTCTACTCTACTGAAGTGGGTAACCATTCCACCAGTTCAATAAAGGCCTCCACTGCGGCTGTTGGTGAGTCGTATGGGATTCCACGCATCATGCGCTTGATATTGGGAACAAAACTAAGTAACACGAAACCAGGTCTTGAGGGTAAGGTTGGTGATCAACCTACCGGATGCGTACTGTAGCCAGGAAATTGGCGGTAACATGTGACCTGTGTGAAGGTGCGTTGTCATAGAGTTGTCATAGGACGACTCTTGGCAACAGTATCCAGCACTTCCAGAAGACAGTGTGTGGCGATCCTCTGTTTCTGGTGCCTGTGCTTCATAGTAACCACATGACCGGTTTTGACCATGAACATCGCCACCATTTACTTTGCCATACTGCGCTCGTATCGGAATTTCTGAAGCAGCACCCCACACACCGACGTCCACCTATCCGATTGTTACTTGGTCCCTGGGTGGAAAGTGTAAATCGAGGTATCATTACCCCTGATGATCTCCAAAACTGCATTGGAAGGTCCACCATCAAACCTGGTAAGCATAATGTGGCACACGAACTGCTTTCTTTTCTTCACCAAGCCGATAAGATACGCAGCGTTCGCAAAACCTTTCCTCAAGCTTCTCATGTAGTATGGTGGAGATTGATTCCGGTGAGATCCCAATGGATTTCACCAGCAGTGCCATTATCATCCGTGTATCTTCCTCCACTATTGCTTGCACAACACCAATGTTGTCCACTGTGATGGCCTCCACAGGTTGATAAAAACGTATATTACTATCCAGGAACCTCCTGCCACGCTTGAATTTCGGACTGTGTTTTTACGATGCCGCGTCGTCACCAAAGGCTGCTCGCCAACGATCAACACTCTGCTGTTAATTCAAAAACATTTATGGTCGTAGAAAATTGTCGCCATCGTGATGAAATGGACATGAACCGAGTATAGCTACTCATATGAGTTCTGAGCTGTGCTCCTCTGTTATTGCTTGGTTCTCTGAGTTACAATCACTGAAAAATATTCACCATAGACAACAGTTCACGTTTTATTCGCCCGGTCATCTGCATATTGCACTTTTACCGTGCATCCAGAAACTTTATGATCTGTCTCTACGGCGTTTGGCATTTTCAAAAATGAAATCCAAATTGAATAAATTGTGATCATTGATAAACGTGGATGACGTATGATCACATGCGGAAAAATATGGTCGTTAAGATGCATCTTATTGAAACCTTAATGAAGTGCATATATGTCAGTGAAAATCACTTCTCTTTTCCGAAACTTGGACAATTTTTTCTGTAAACAGTGACCAGAATATGCTGCTTTTGTTTATACAGAATTTTCATGAACTGTGCATGCAATGACAGGTATTGAATAATTCAGCCAAGAAGTTAGTGTACCGCAAAATACCATATACATTCACTCGCCTAAACAAAACTGAGCAATTGTCATATCGCAGTTTGACAAAAGAATTCTCATTAGCATAATGGGCAACACATGAAAAGAAAAAATCATTCTTTTATGAAGTTATCAACTATCCACCATATTTTAGAATCTCATCCAGCTTCCTAAAGTTCTTTGCCGTGTTTCACACATATTCTGTTTAGTGTTGGTGGTCTGGGCATTTGATGCGGAACTACAAGTAGGTCTGTTCAGTAAGTCGACTGATATCTGTGATTTTTCACGAGTTCAAAATTTCAAAGGAAGGGAAAATAATTACGTCACATTATTTCAAAACAGTCCGTTTTCTCTAAACTGTCAATTCGATTGGTTGGTTATGCTCAACGGTTGGCACTCTTTCGAATAGTTGAACAGTCTACTGATTTGCACCGAGTAGGTAGAGCCAGTGTGATATAAAATGAAGTTATCTTCAAAGGGTACATTGAACCAATTCGACTTGCTGTTGATCATACCTATTACCAACAATCACAAAGTTATTTAAACGAAACAACAAGGAGATGTTAAAACTGTATTGTTTTCACTTCATTTAAAACGGGTTATGAGTCATTTATAAATCTTGTCACGTAAGAAACATCAGAAAATAGTTTATTCTGAGTCGGATGATTTCATTTAAAAGAAGCGCAGATTCATACTAAAGAGAGATATTCACTGAGGTGTTTTGAAGAATTTGGGGATGAAAAGTTACTTTGGGCACCGCACGCATTGCGTAATCATGCAAATTCCGGTGGAATGTGTTGTGATATCATCAGATTTAGTGAGCTAATAAAGAAATACTGCGATATTCAATGCATGGATATATGCATCGTTGAATCATCTTTTGAAGGAACGGTAATATAAATATCTTCAAACATGTTTTCCTTTAAGCAAAAACAAATTATCAGAAACACCTTTCTGGGATAAGCGTAATATCGTGAGGATTTAACCACAGTTCATTCACAGTCGCAATGGAAACCAGAACTTTGCAACCAGACAGTCAATCATATCTATATCCGGGGATTTCTTTAACAACAGACAAGATTTAAATCTGAATTTGTATCCTTTCATTCTATGCTTTCAAAACTTAGAAGACCATGAATATAGTTTGTGAATAAAGAAACTCGGTGGGCCAAGTTGGATGTATATGTTTGAGGTAAGAATGAAAATGTGAGTTGTAAAGATTTATGGAGATAGCTGCAGTAACGGATGTTGATCGACGTTGTCAACTCACTGGCAAGGAAAACCGTTCACTGATGATCAGTTGTAATAAACCTTTTCAGTAGTCTCGTCCGTTATTTTCATGACAAATAACAGATGGTACTCTGCATGAGGTCTCTCATTATTGTCGAACAAAACGGTATGTTCTTTGCCCTCGAAATTATGTCTTACTCGAATTCGAGTGTTTTATCGTACTACTTGTCCTTTTGGTCAACTGTTTTGAATACAGTACTGGTCGATTGTGATGCACTGAAATATTTTTTTTATGACCAAATGAAGTTTCATTATATTTATTACTTGTTTTAATGCTTTATGTATGGACAGTAATTTATATCTTATCTACTGGAATCCAAGTAGTTGCTAAGCTGCATAATTGTCAATTAAACGTGCGTGACTTTGGTTGCTAAGATTAAATGATCTGACCATGAAAAACGCCATTTTTATCAAGTATGAAAACGCAATGTATTCTTATAGAAATAAATCAAGAATTATCCCAGATTATTTCCATAGACCTCTGCCACCTCGGATGTTTGCTATGGGGCATTTTTATCCGACATATAATCCACTATAGCAACTCTATTGAATAACCAAATGAAAATGTTCCACAACCCGGGAAATTACAATAAATGAGGTTTCTTAATAATAATCTATGTTTGATATCTAACTCACTGAATTCGAGACTTACCATTTCAATTAAAGTCAACCTTGAAATCAGGGTCATTTTTGTGCACAGCTTTGACTGTTCGTATGGTTGTCGCTATTACTCTGAAAAAAATATTGCCCAAAAACGTTGTCGTCTATTCAACGGGAAGATCTTCCCAGCCAATCATATTCCGTTTTCAAAGAAGAATGAAAAAAATTTAGATGCGTCAGGTTTCAGCTGACGTAAAGCCAGCATTGAACGCGCACCAAAGGCAGGCGCGTATTGATTTTGCCCGAGAATTCAAATCTTATCGTGCGTCATTTTGGCGATCGGTTTATGGTGTGCGACGCGCCTTGAAAGGCTCACAAAAAAGTCATTGTTGGTGAGAATTTCCCAAAAGGACTTATTCCACCAAATGAAAGAGTTTCTCACCCGTCGAGATTACTCATTTGGGCAGGGATAAAACATAGTCAGCCTTGTCGGTGGACATCAGTCAAAGGAACCATGAATAGTGGGAAATTTGTATCAGTAATTACGAAAAGTTTTACAGAATTTCATGAAAAAAATCGCCTGAAAAAATTATCGTTTTTCAGGATAATGCTGCGTGTTATGTTTATCGAGAGGTTAGTAAAATTGATTTAGTTAAGGAGTCCGGTTACCTTATTATTTGCTTTTAGACTTCAGAAAAGATATGTGACTCCTAGATTCAGTTCATGCAACTCCCTCCTAATAGCCCGGATCTCAACGTGATTGAAAATCTGTTTTCTGTTTTGAGAGGAGAGGTCAATGGGCTACCTACACATTGGTCATTGGAGGCAAAAGTGCGATAAGTAATGGAGCACAAAATGGAAAATCACTTCATAGCAAAGTTGGTGGAGTCCATGCCGAAGAGACTCGAAAACGTCCTAAAGAACAAGGGCAGACCAATCGACTATCAGTGTACATAAACTTTACATCATATTTATTATCAACGTTAATTTGTTGTAAATAAAATCTGTTCTATTCCCTTAACTTACCTCCTAACTCGTCATGCTGTGGGTCAACCACTACTGATGAAATGGGAGTATCCTGTACATTCTGAGTTATTCCATCTGCTGAGTATGAACGAATCAGGAAAATCAATGCTATAAAGACTCACCAAGGCTTGTTTATTATTATTTGGAAAAAAATTTACTCTAGTATAAATACTACTGCCTATACGAACATACAAGTATTTCACAGGGACCTGTTGCTTCAGTTTCGATGAGACCTGTAATTTTAACAAAATGGTTTTGCCCTTGAATAGACGGAATCTCACCATCAGACTACTCGAATTAGTGTTAATTTGGCTTACTGTTTTCTGGAAAATCACCTCAGCAGTTTTGGGGTAAAACCTAAAAAAATAGGGATCATAATCACCCCCAAATAGTAATGAAACTGTAAAGAACTTATTAAGCTCTAAAATATACATTCATTCAAGCTCCCCTGAGGCTTGCTTTCTAGATACATAGTAGTTCACTTTGAACTGACGCAGTGTGCCAAGACGTAGTCTGCCCTTACGACGCCAGCAAAGATTTACCTCGATAGATTACCCCACCTTTTGCTCGGTCAAGCGCACATATCCACTGATCCATGTTTACATGGCTCTGAAGATATTTACTCAGCCCAGCCTGATAACCTTGCGGGGGTTTTCAAAATGGTTTCAATCTTTTTTCGTCTGAGGATTATCACCTCTGGCAACAAACGAGTAATGGCAGCCTATCTCGCCATACATCATTGTCCTTGAATACCACTACGTGAACAAGCTTTCTGTTTTCTTGAGTCCCGGAGTGGTCAAGATCTTGCCACAGAAAAATCTTGCAGTTTACAGTGTGAAAAGCGTGAGTCACGTTCTGACAGGTAAACCCATGTGACGATAGGGAAGATTGACGAACTGAAATAAAAATACTACTGAACTTTAATTGTTAAGTTGTTAAAATAAATTGTAGCCAGAAAACATGGGCAGTATCTTTTTGAAATAAAACTCAATCACCGTTCGTCGTGGAGCACCACATACTCAGTTTTCTCCAGTGCTTCACTTCGCTATATTTCCACAAAAATCGCCATACCGCATGCTCGGGACAACGTCACTGTTTTTGTTGGGTAGTGGGTGGGTGGTTGGCGGAGACGAAGAATTTCAACTGCAGTGAAGGGTAGTCGATGAGTTCAATCAAAGATCTTTGGACATAAAAAAGGCGGAAACATTTCTTTAGTTTGTCACAGAGAATTGCTTTTCATAAACTGCCCTACTTAATTTGGTATTCCCGAAATTGCATGATTATTCACACACACATCTGGTTATTTATTTTGACGCTTTCTTGAGCGGTTGTAGCCATTCAAATAATTCTAATAAACATAATCAATCAAAAGGTTGCTCTGGTGTAGAACTGCACATAGTGAATCCAGTTTTTCTAATATTTAATAACCTTGTTCTGGAAGTAAGCAATAATCCTCATTGCTTCATTCAAATTCGGGAAGCTTCCAATCTATTCTAATAAATTCTGAAGGCTAGAGTTAAGAGATTTTGCTGGTGATCAGGCGCAGGTATCTTTTACAGCTAATGCTGCATTATCTTGTTTGAATGAACGAGATACCAGAATCTGCAGTCACAGGTTTTTTAAAAGTCAATCCGGAATCAGCCTTCATTATCAGAAAAGAAACGTGAACCGGATAGTACACAGTTTACCTACTTTGGCTTCATCTGCGTTTATATATTCCATCATCTGGGTTTGTAACGCCACCTACATTGGCCGAACGGTGAGGCAACTGTCTCAGCGGATTGAAGAGCACTGTCCATACTGGCTTCAACACGGTGGAAAAGGTGTCACATGAAGTGCTATTCAAGCTCACCTAGAAGACTCGGGTCACCAAGTGAAGCCTGATTCAGCCTTTAAAGTTATCTATGGAGTACCACCTCACCCGTCCAAGTCGCTGCGTCTCCACACTCTAGCCACTATGAAAGCGATCGGCATTGGTTTATTCAAACCCAATCTACGAACACAAAAGAGATTGGCCCATGCCATTCAACGGCCGTGGCCGAGGATCGATCACGGAGATGAAGCATCAGAACTTGATTGCAGTGTTGTGGTGATCTATGGGTTCGAACCATCTATTCCTCTCCCTTTCAACCAATCTCCGTGACGTCTGAATGACTGAATGTTTATCCCCGTTCAATACACCATTTCCTCATTTGATCTAGATGAATAAATGAAAATAATTTGTTGCATCTAAATGAATGTTTTCAGATTTATTTTTATTACGCATCATGATGTTGTGAGCGGTTAATGAAGTTAGTCCCATAGTACTTTTTTCTATAAACCGTTAACACAAACCATTGAACTCAAAGATGTGAACAAGATAAGGCCCTAGTTAGATGGACACGGGAAGGAGCCAGACGACATCGAAGTGGCTCAGCACCAGAGCTTAATGAGAGGGTTTGCATGTTCAACATTGTAACTTCGTTTTTGATATGTACCCTCTCGACAGGAAATTGAACCACTCAGGCACCATTGACATTCATTAACGTATCTGTGAATAGTAAATCATTTAAAACCTTCAAAATATCATTCTCTGACCAGCTTACAGTTTTAATTTGAATTCTTTCAATTCCCTGCGATATACTACTCCCATTGAAAGAACACAAAATTTACGAAAAAAAACAAAAATTATCCACCGGTTTATTCCTACCTTTGATTGACTGTTTATTAGCAGATGTTCGGTTTATTCATTTTTGTAGAAAGAGGGGCTTATTTCTCTTCCCGAACTGATATATGATTGACAAATACAACCAAATAGCCAAATTGCGCTTCAGTTGCATGCACCTCTAATTGTTCATAAAAAAGAATAGGAGTTAATGTTCCACTTACCCAAACAATCCTTTTTGCAATATGAGGCATATGATGTGAATGACACAGTCTGTCATTTCTAAAGGGCAAGAGAAACTTCCAAGAACATGGGCAAGATCGATCGGGGTCCTTCAACCCTCATGAACCCGATTAGTTAGGTAGCTCTCGATGTGAACGATTTTGCGATCACACGGTCAGGTTTGTCGGCATTCGGCTTCAGATGTAACCACATAACGGAAAAATCATGATGATGCGCTCAAAATGTATGCCTTAAGAAAACGCGATGCACACAGGATAAGATATCATCACCGTTTTGAATTCAAATCTGTCCCAAAATTAGATGCAAACCATTAAAGATGCAACAATAGTTGAAAATTACTCAAGTAGTTTTCGGTAATTATCTGTTTAGTGTTGGCATTTTGAGGACTAAGTGATATTTTCAACTTAAGACTAAATTTAAAGCGGGGTACGTTGGACGAAGATGGATTATTAGCCGTAGTGTCACTATCGAACACATGTAATTTGTGGTAGTACCAACTAAACAGTAATATTATTCCCTCCACGGAACGTTTTCCAATAAGTGTCTAGCATATTTTAAGTCTATCACTGAGACACGTTTGTTTTTAGTATGCTGATTTATGCGCAAAACGTTTGCGATCCACTAATAAAAAACGAGGGACATTGAAAAAAAATGGAGATGCATGGAGCTTAATACACGACGTCTCTGATTGGCTTTTTTAAAGGTTTTATTTCTCTCAATATATATTATAAACTTTTCAATATATTTAAGAAAACGGGCTGTAGCCATACAGAGGCTGCTTGGGGAAATACAGACAGTGGAAATATGACCTGAATGCATAGTCTGTCTTTCGTTCGTTGTTATAACGTTAGAATTCATCCTGTGTCTGTTGATGGTACCTTCCTGGATCGCTCAAAGGAAGAACAAAGACCGTCTGGTCATCAGATCCGTTCGCATGGATCCTGAACTAAACTACGTGACAGGGGAGACAACCATAACATTATATATGGTCAGGGTCGATGACAATATCTGTTCACCTGTTGACCATTGGCACCGCTACCAGCTGAAACTTCATGATTTGAATAACCAACTGCTTTTACAAAAAGTCTCATATAATCTAACGGATTCAGACTCCAAAAAGCAGATGGACAGGGATTTTTTAAACGGAAATGCTTTCGTCACTCTATGGGAGCAACTCGAAGTCCATTCAGGGTGACTGTACGGTGATGTGCTTTCCATGTTGACAGAGAATTCACCGGTCTTGCACGTGATCTATGAACTTCCTCGACAATCAACAGTTAGAGGTGGTTTGCTATGATGATTATGGATGTGAAAACTAACTAGGGCGCCGGTTCTATCGGTTTTGTAACATTAAATAGTATTATTGTGTATGCGTATGCATTCCAAGTAAGAGAAAAGAAATGACAGGTGATTTGAATTGGGGTAGTGTTGGGTTTCGGGATGCTACATATTTGCCATTATTTATTGAAATATATCATCTACAGAAAGCCAGTAAGTCTCATTGTCCGATTGGTGAAATCTTATGCATAGAATTATGCTTATGCCTGCATTCAGGAGCAGCAAATTTTATAGTAGTTTTCCATCCACTTATTCTGGACTAATATGAAAGTTAAACAATTCGTTATCACAAGTGTAAACGACAAACGATGAGCATACTTGAGCTGCGTCAATCCTTTTAAGTTTTAGATATTTTAAGCACGGAATAATAAGCCTCTACGAACACTTGCGACATGCCAGGTTGCAGGCAAATACAATCGACAAGAGGTTCATAGGTTCGCAGAAGCCGGTACAGATCAAATTTGATTAAGTGCAGTCACTAGTGCGCTCTGTCGATAGTTCAGCTTCGCGCAGCACTACGTGAGGCATGCAGATCAAGATAGAAAATAAGTGATCAGAGGAGAGAAGACAGGGCGCTAATAAGAGGGCATGGGTGAAAAAGACAAGCTCAGGTAATGTTGTACTGTGGCCGACCAGCAAACAGCCCTGGTCGAACCTGGCAGCGCAGGTCGTCACCTAATGGTAGAAGTACATCTATTGCTATTGCCTACTTGTGGAGATTTACCAGTGTGCATTTGTAAGATGTTTTCAGTTAGTACGGATTCTTTCAAACATGTGTTTAGGATTTGATGATCTGACATTTATTTCTGTTTATCTGACATCCCACCGCAATAAGCGTTTATTATCACCGTTGTTTATTGCAACTACTGTAATTATCCACAAAAGGTCTGTAACACTTTAACCCCTTGCTGGTATATAGGTTAACAAATTCGGACCATATCCCTTCGCCATTTTCGTCTATGCTATCCCAGTATCTCCTGCACTTTATTTGGAAGCGCCATAATCACTGTCATTTCACGTCAGTGAGTACTGAATTAACAAAACAGCGGTGGTGTCATTTGGCTTGAACAATGTTATGAATTTACTGCACATATATGAAACTGTTAGTTTGTTATGATTTGCGAGAACCAACAATGACAAGTAATGTGCATGCGGGTTGTGTGGTAATCTCGAGTGAAAACCAAATTTCAAATCACAGTTGGGTGACCATGTAACCGGTGTTCATGAGGGAATTAACAGCGTAGAACAGGAATATATATGCCAATTACGAAACACAAGTCTACCCATATTTACACTTTAAGGAAACAGTTTATTTCTGGTTGGTGTTATTCCTCTTCCAATAACTGTAAGTTGACGTCTGTACTATACACATTCCAAGGGGGAATCACGTGATCCGAGAGACTAGGAAGCAGCAAAAGAAGGACTAGGAGGTCGTAGTGAAGCTCTTTTCAATGATTAGGGTTTCAAC
The DNA here is from genome assembly GCA_900618425.1 of Echinostoma caproni. NCBI lineage: Eukaryota > Metazoa > Platyhelminthes > Trematoda > Plagiorchiida > Echinostomatidae > Echinostoma > Echinostoma caproni. Next base: position 81,168 of record UZAN01039550.1, read on the forward strand.
GAAAAATCTTCAGGGTAGTTGTTTAAATTATTCTATTATTTCTTACGGACAGATTCGAGAATTAAATCTCGCCGCGCGAGAGGAGTGAGCAGGAATTCCTCAGTAGAAGCTGTTTGAGAGGCTTGGTCTGATAGGAGCATTTCATGAGGTGCAGGTTAAGCAGGGTGACCAGAAACAACCCAAGACACCCACATCTACCCCAGTGAGGCTTTTTGAGGCAATTCGAAAAGTAATGATCCAGGAAACAAAATGTTCTTTGCATTACAAAAAGGGGTTCACAAAAAGTGAAAACTATAAATGACACTACCAAAATAACTTCCATAAAAGAGACCAAGGTATCCAATTGAATGGTATGTTTGGAAGTGGCAAAATGCACGCAAGAAAACGGCTGAGGTCACAAATAAACTACGACCATTTTCAATGATCATAACCCTGTTGCACCGTAGCTGTCTGTTTGAGTATTTTCTGTTGATCAATGATAATGTTTTTTTCATTATCGGTCGAAGGACTGTAAACAAAAAAATTTTTTTTTCATCGAGCTAATAATGCGCATAGATCATTTTTAACGAAATGAAAAAAACAAACGAACATTGATTCGGCCTGTTCTACCGGTAGATATGGTTTGCTCTTGATTTGGAAATTTGTGTTGATATGTTAATTCTCGGCATTTTAATTACTCAGAGTCTGTGAAAAAATATAGCAGTTACATTTCAAATGAAACCTATAAACTATGAAACTGTCTACAGAACGAAGCTTCCTTAGGGTTATTGTCAATATCCACTTATCCAATGCAAAACAAAACTCCACACAGTGGTATTATCTAGTTGGGCACTACCGTGGAAGGTCAATACATGCGGAGATGTGACGACTTCGAGAAGTGCTAAAACAATGAGAATCAAAAATCTCTATGTGAGATTATAAGGAGGAAAAGTAACGAACCTGACATTTCCTGAAGAATGTACAGCTTCGTTATCTGATCGATGATATAATATGTTAAATCGACTTCTAACCAGATTACAGGATATCCGTAATAGATAATAAGCACCAGTACACTGAAGTTGAATATCTAAGCAGGGGGATAAGTAACCGAGCTAGAAAAGGGTTCTCTGATATCANTCTTTCAAGTAAAACTTTTTGCTAGAAAGGTTAACATTTTACCCATTGCTGTTGCCTGAACGACCCGTTCGGAACAGCACGGCGCTATTATGTTCCTACCGGTCAACTTGGTATATGGTTCAAACATCAACGGAGATACGGGCGCACAGATGCATGCCTCTTTAAGGTCCGTTCTAACACACTAGCATATGACTGACCTTGGAGAGATAGTGAGACGAACATTATTGGTTCGTCTGATTTGGCCAATCACAATGGCGGTCAATCCTTTGCACCAACAGGGTTGCGCACGCACCCAAGTAGGCTGACACGCGCGGGCACACACATGAACACGTATGACTGAGGCGGGCAATTCAAAAAAAGACGGCACAAAACTCGTGCGCAGTAGTTCGTTTGAGTGTTCACATAATCTATCAACCAAGATTATTCGAAAGGGCAAACGATGCTGAGATGATAGCCAGAACATGGCCATGAATTTCAACAAACTTTTCCTGCAAGACATAATTGCCCGTCGGGGATCTCATGTGATTGACTTAGGGGATAACAATGAGAGATCCGGTGAAGAGGCAGACTATGGTAGTGATTACTACAACGAAACCAGTTCAGACACATTGGAAGAACTGGAGGGTGGAGCTCGGACGGTGGAACTCTTTGACGCTGAACCAACTGGTAATTCACAGAAGAACCGACTATTAACCGCCATTTTGGAACTTCGAGCTGCAGTGGAAAAACAGAACAATCTACAGTCTCAGCTGAATGGTCGACTCACACCATCGCCTATGCCATCATACGTGGACCATGAACCCACCGAGCGAGACATTAGGCATACTGAAAAAGAGCCCAGACTGAGAAAAGACAGTGCTCCTATCATCAGCACAGTAGGCGCAACAACATCGACAGCAAACGCTAGAAACTCAAAACACACGTGTTCAACAACAACGGCAACAACAACAACGACTACAACAAGTCAGTCTTCCGTCAGTATGATAAAGACATCGGAGGAAGCGGTTAAAAAACCACTGGCTAAATTATCAGAAGAGACATCTTATCAAGCAAGCGATAAAACTGTTGATTCCAATAAACTGCGCACTCCGAGCACAGAAACGACACATAAAAAGCGGTTGACATCCCAGTCTGGGTCGACGGACACCGCAGACACGGATTTGGCTTCCTTCAAACGATGTGAAAGACTTTCGAAGAAAAAAGAAAAAGTAAGTTCAACGAATGGAAAGTAGTTTGTGATTAGAATGTTTTATTAATCTTTCACTTCTTTTTCTGTGATATTCAATCAGTGTGCGACTAATATTCAAAATATGTTTTCGCCTAATCATAAACTGTCACAAAATATTACAAAGTGAAAGGTAGGACAGCGGGGGCGGAGGTGGCGGCGATGCACCAGACGGAATCAGAAACGCAGACTGCAGTGCATAAGAAAGTTGACCTGAACCGATCAATAACTTGACTGGGGGCGGAGTATGCAAATTTATTTGGTGCACTTTAGATATTTCGTTTCACTCACTCATAACAAGAATTCTTACTTTAGATCCAATGGGTTTCTACACCCATAGATATGGATGGAACTGATCTATAACTGGATCTGAATTACTCCAACAGTGCCAAGCGCTTCCCAACACAAGGAGCCCAAAATGAATGCGAACTATTTGAGCTTGACTATTAACTTTCATCCGAATGGAAATATTTAAGTGCCTGATCTACGTGACTTTGCAGACATTCTAGCTCAGTTTAAATCCATCGACGAACAGGTAGAGACATGTTTCGTCTGTGAATAGGCAAACGGTTGATTTCGTTTTTGCATGGCTTGCACCATATGAATCAAAGTGTTTTGGGTAGCTTTTGGTATCCGACACCAACCAATTGTGTCTATTGTTCGGTTACTGCGATAAAATTTAGGAACATACTGAATTACTGGTATTCATGGTTGAATGTAGTTGCATTTGAGGTCTTTATCAAGTACTTGTCATAATAAACCTACTTTCAAATGTCATCAACAATCATACTTGATTTAGCTTGGCGTTTTGGAATATATAACTATTGATATATTAGGTGATTTCTTTTGTTTTGTAAACCAATAAACTCTTCCCTTATTTCCATAACTCTCCCCTCACTACCTCATGCCGAATCTAAGTGAACTGTTCTTTGAAAACGGATGGGTTCAATTAAAAAAAATAATTTATGAAAAAATTAACTTCTTAGTTTTCACAACTTATTCACTCCTAACCTTCCCGTAGAGATTTTACTCAAGCTTTTTATTATTGAAATGACTGCAGGGTGGAATGCTAATTAGGTGAAAATGGAGACTGTCCAACTGAATTCACTACTTCAGCGTTTGTTCTTTTATTTCCATGGAGTGATACACATAAGATGCACTGGACTCGACAATCCGATAATGTGAATTTAATTGGCTGTTCTTAATCTGCGACCGGACCCACAGCTCCAAGGTCTGAACCCTAGCACCAAACAAACATATTATAGCAGGTAGTTTCGTTGACTACTAGCTCAATACAATCGCAATACCATGGTAACAA
>UZAN01039550.1:88451-99067 GCA_900618425.1 Echinostoma caproni
AGACTGTGTAAGCAAACTTTGGGTTGCTTCGGTTTTAGGGGAATAAAGCCCAATGTATGGAAACACAGATTGCATATTCCAAAGGTGAATACATAACTTTTCGAGCATTTTGAATAAGACATCAAGCGACGAATGACAAGGTGCTAGCTTCACTGCCATACCCTCAAATGTCGCTAACTAGTCAAATACTAGTTTGTTTTTACTTTCTGAAATATGGGAGACACCTATGCTAGATCATTGTTGTGTGCAGTCCTGGCCACGTCATTCTTTGGCTATCATGGGCGTGGCTTCCTTCAACCTGCATAATGAATCTCAGGCAGGGATTGTAGCACTAGACAAAGACTGGTATGTGTAATACGTCTTTTGGTGAGCCAACTCTACTTGTCCGCATTCTGTTTGACATGACATTTCCGTCGGATACACTCCTAAATGAAGGACCACTTTCTCAGGCGTTGCTGATCTGATGGCTTCTGTATGCATCGAACATAAACATTGTCAGTTGGTAATCTTTGGTCCACTGATATGCTTCCTAAGCGTATAACTTATCTATATCTCAAAGTTAAATCATAACTGATTTTACGTACACGTAATTCGGAAGAAATGTCAACATCAAAACAAACTTTGTCGAAATCAAAGTAAATTTAGTCCAGCGCAGGCCACCCGAGCGTTAGATAGGCATGAGCAAAACTCAGTTAGGGATGACAGGTGAAATACGATAGATGAAGCAAGCTACCATCTACAGTCAACTCCCTACCGTCTGGCTTTATAGCCGCGGTATTCAGCAAACAACTTCGCAGCAGCACTTTGCACCTGAAGGTCAAAAGTGATAATCAAGCATGTCACAGAAATTGCCAACTCGTGAACTGTGCTTTGGTCATTCACCATACACTCAAGGAGAAGTACTACGTCGTCCGCGTACACGGGATCGAACATTGATCTGGAACAATAGATCGGGCCATAACGGGGCGCATCAACTGATTCATGAATGTGTGGCTTGGTTAAGTACCACATAGTCGACTTGTCGCTTATATTACCAAAAATAATCCACACATCAGAAAACCGGACACAATCATTATTATAAACAAAAATTTAATCATTATGAGTAAGGAGTTTCCTTCTGTTAGCCCTAACCGGCAAAGGACACAATTTTCACCCCGGAGATTGTGTCCACAAACAACGCCTTACATTTATCATTCGCTGTGTGTTATAGGATAGTCCTCTGAGTGGTATTATCCTTTTTCCTAAAAATTGTATCATTGAAAATTCAGTAGATAACGAAGTAAAAAGAAAAATAAATCCCAAGAGCAACAAGAAGTATACATTATATCAAACAAAACCTTCGGTCCATACATCGCTGCACTTAATTATTGTGGGTTAATACTTACTATTGAGGAAATTAGCCTGTCTTAACCACAACGAATGAAAACCAACGAAATTTTAGCTGACCACAAGTTGCATGCAGTTCTGACCTTTCACCTATGAAATTTGGTAAATTAGAGGAATAAAGTGGAAATGGACAATAAAAGGAAACATTGGATGAAATTCGCCTCAATTAATAAAAAAGGCCTTCCAAGAGGGTCGAAGCGTTGTCACCAACGCCTTCGTGTTTTGGTTTTCATTCGTTGTGGCTAAGACAAAGTAATTTCCTCAATAATCATAAGCACGACGTCCACGTTTTTCAGTGAGATCCGTTCCGTCAATGGATCTCATGTTAGTAATAATACTCACTATGTTTTAACCGTCGACAACAAAATTTACGCGACAGCTTCGTCCCTCTTAGCATTCAGTTCAATCTTCCTTGTTGGGACTCGAGCAGATTGAAAGAAGGATACGAAGATTTAGCATGTTACAAGTTTGCCTTGTACTTGTTGGGAAACATTTGTGATCCATGAATCTGGTGCGAAAGAATTTGCTTTTATAGACCAACCAGAGATCGGTTTCGTTAAGTTGGTTAACTTTCTCTTGACGTTTTCTTTTGGTCATGTATATAGATTACGCTCAATATTCTGAGGAGTAAATTTGATCTATGATAGATTTGATCCACCTGGATGAGGTGACGGCTTCGCTTAATTCCTTGAGCAATCTCTCCAATACAAGAATGTACATTATGGTTGAGAATCATCAACCACGCATATCCAGCGAATTGCAAATTTATGCGTCTCCCAAGTTGCCACAAATCCCTCTGCGGATTAGCTTCTTTTATCGAACGTAAAATAAAATAGAGTATTGAGAGATAAATCCCATGTTAAAAAAGAACAAAAATTGGGAGCCAAGGAGCATTCCGTCGGACCCATTTAATTGATTCTGTGTTTAGAGAGTGAACGATTATAAGTGTTTGGAAGACAGAGTAGGGAAGCGTTCCATTAGATTTTAATAGATAAGCATATCCGGTGACTGAAATCTGCTAAAGATGTCTGCTTGCTTGTGGTGAGGAAAAGTCATAGGAATGAGGACTACTGAAGTAAACTCCGAAGAACATAAAGCAAAATATATAGTAACAGTGAAGGAGAAACAGCGAGGCGACTGCCAGACAATAGGGTAGTAAATGCAGATTGGAAGTTAGTGAAAGGTCGTTAATTAGCCTCGCAGTCTTCCGCTGAACATTTCTAAAGAAGGGAATGAGAGCGAATGGTCTAAGGTGAAGAACCGTCCGGTGTATAACGGAAAACATTCTTGGATGCAGTACAACAACCAAGTGGATAAGAAAGACCACACCAGTATAAATATGAAGTTTAATCAAACCAGATTGATCGACAACCGTCTGTCAAATAACTTGGCGTTATTTTCAACCGTAAGCTCAACAGTTCTGATCCCCTGTTATCTTTCCTGCCTCCTTCAAAAAGTACCGCAAAATCATTCTCCAATCCCAAAGGTTCTGTCGTTATGTAGTTCTATACCACGGGAACATTTAGTACAGGAAGTGGTGACACACCAACTTAAGTCTTGTAAAATTTCCTCCAACAAGATTTTATCCGATATTTCCCAGCCCGTTTATTCTAATCTTAGCCAGTGCCTTTCATACTCATCCATGCGTTCCAGTTGTACACCTATTAAGGCACGTACTGAAGCTTGAAGGCCCTCTTTTGTAGCACATTTCATCTGATTTCTTACAAACCACGAACTCTGCAGAAAATCTGCGCACAATGCTAGACTAAATCAATAATTGACACCCTGGTATGCCATTAGTTTTGTTTTTGCTCAATATCCACTCTTCCAGGTGTATACAGTGATTCCTTCAATTGCCTTGACTTGAAGAACTCTTCAATCACATCAGCTGACAATCAAGATGATAAAGTCGAGCTTTGGTGATCTGTAGGCTGCGATTGATTGATTAAAAAAGGTGCACACTGAACATTTAGATGAAAAAGAGGACTAGAATATATAGTCGGGGACTCAAAGGTGCTTGGTGTTCGATGTGGATGAAATTAGGATTTCGGTCAAAAATAGCGAGACAGCAATGAAGACGGTTAGACAATTTGGTTTGCGGAATCCATGTTGCTCTCTGGTCCCTGAATGTCGGTGAGAGTGATGAGTTCATGCTTGTTTTTCCAATGAGATTAGAGAAAACCGGAACTTACGATTCTGAAACCTGCAGTAGCGAATCACAAATGTCTCATCGTCATACATGTGGTAGTGAGTCCGGAGACGACAAAGGCCTCCCCCTACTAACAGGCAGCATTCGTTTAAGTACCATCTATTAGTTTCTTTTCATTGAAAATTATTAGCAATTACAAGTTGGAATTGGAATTCACTACCAACGATGTCTAAGGTGATTTTGGGACACGTATAAAATAGGAGCATAGAGCGACTAATACACTCTGCATTAGTTATTCAATATCTTCAATGAAAATTCTTTACCGAGATAAGATCCACTGGATGTTTGTCGCATTATACCAGTGATGAAAACTGTTGAGATTTTTCAAACTCTCCAGTACTTTGATTCATGTGTTAATAAAAATTACTGGAGGTTAAAAGAAAAAATATTGTAGATACTAGAACTTTGTTGTTAGTCTCATATGTTCTATCGAAATGGGAAAACATAAATCCTCCAATTTCACGTTCTTTAAAAATTCGTGCTGGCAATAAAGACTTCATAGCAGGTCTAATAAGAATCCATCGATTTATTTTTTATCAAACGGAACCCAAATCTGGATTTTTTGTTTTCATGTATTTAAAAGCTCGTCAAACTGTAGAATTCGTTCACTCATACATTTAATAAAAGCTAAAACACTAGAAACCTTGGTTGTTATGCACCTTTTATCCCTCCCGTCACACTAAGAGTGAGCAGGATGCAGAACGTAATTTAGAATATGCTTACACTGCATTGCCCGAGTAATTGTTCAATCAAGAGCGCGTTTTGCTTTGTCCCCTTTAACCAGGTTATCGTGGAAGTGCGTGTCGTATTTTTGAAAATCGGTGAAATCGATACGTTGAAGGAAATCTATCACGCGGATGCGTTTATCCAATTCAAATGGAGAGAACCGCGTTTGGATGGAAAATCAGAAGAGGTGAGTTAGGAAGCAGAAACTAGTAAATGATACTTAGAACACGTTTATCTCTCTAAATTGGAAACACTAGTTAAATTACTACATTCATAGGATTTTTCGGTAATCGCACTATTCGCTATCAGAACTTCATTCCAGTTTTCTGGTGTAAGTGTCAACTCCTTGCGTGGAATGCAAAACAGTGTTTTAAAAATCACCTATCCAGTCTGCACTAATGATTTTCCATGAGACATTATCAGCGTACATCTTAAGGTAGCACAAGAATTCATGTTCACTGGTTGGTTAATTGCAAACTATGACTTTCTAATTTGCAGTTCTCATCATGACAAGCGAGTGTAAATAGCAACTACGTTCATCTATGGACCACAATTCAAAATGTATCCAGTCCATTTTCCAACCACTGATCAGTTCAGATAGCACCATAAACACATCGATTTTCACTGAACAAATCAATACCGTTTCCAATCCCCAATCCAGAATCACCAGTTGTCTGGTCAAAGTCACCCAAACATGTAAACAATGTACAAAATAGTGAAAATATCGAATGGGTATCTATTGATCTAAATGTGTTTTATTCCAAATATTTGAGTTTCAGAAACAGCTGCTTTCAGTATGAAAATCTATTCTTATAATTAGTACACTAGTCTGATAAACGTTCCAGTCCTGTTTTTTTGGCATTCCAGCACTGGTGTTCAGGATGTTTCATGTATATTTCAACTGTTAAAATCAATTGCAACTATGCTTTGTAGGGACGGAGAGAGAGAAGAATCAGCAAATCCTTCAGAACACCCACTTTTCGAAAAGTGAAGGGTGTATCATTGAGGTCGGTGTTTGTGCTGTCGGTGGCCGGCCCCGTCCTCTTCTTGCTGGTTCCTTTATTGAATGTTGTATTCAACTCCTCAGCAACTATTGCTGTTCGAGACACGATTTAGGATTGACCACTCAATTGCTTGATTGTGTTCCAAGTCTCTCGGAATATATTGTTTTAGGTGACCACAACAGACTGAAGGATTAGGTTGGTAGAGCACATTGAAGTCTGTCTGAGAGTCCTTTACACCGAGCTTCCTTTGGTTGTCAGGGTTAGATTGACGTTTCGTTCTTTTGGTGTCACGTGTTGGCGTGAACATTTTATGCTTGAATATGTTGTAAACGGTTGGGTAACTTTAACAAAGACATCGTCGGACGACCCAAAACAGGAGTGACAAGATAAGGGAAAAGGCTGTTATTACAGACAACACGCATGTTTAAATGACAACTTAGCTGTGTTTGAAAACTCACTATGGCTGTCAAATCAAGGACAGTCAAGAAGCTGGTGCCAACAGGGTTGAAGTCACCACAAATAATACAAGCGACAGATCATTATTGCTACGGGAAAAACGTCTGGAGAATTTAGATGTTCCTCTAAGAGACAATAAGGAGAACTATAACTTTTGGCTAAGAATATATACTCAGGTACCTTAGCTTGTAGTCAAATCGGTGTTCAGTGAAACCGTCGATTTTAGGTATCCCCTCGTTCACGTCAATATATAACCAGGTCTCTTGTATCAGACACACGCCTTACATAGAATATTCCATACAATCAACAAGATCAGATATATGTGGTAATTTTCCAGTCAGTGAACGAATGTTGCTGCTGATAACGACGGGTATACATTAGTGACCAATCTCGTTGATGCAGATGTTTCCTCCACGGTCCACTAAATTTTCCGTAGATCTCCTAATAATTTTTTCTCACTGATTTTCTAACTTCACTCACCTTCGGGGATAAATTACAGTGTTTTAAGTCTCCTATGAAGTCATTTTGGAATTTCACGAACACCATCGTTATAGCAACTTGAACAAACTTGTACAACTTGTACAAACTAAGGAAATGTCAATGAAGTTCTGTCAAACGTCGAAAGGAGAAAAAAATAGCGCAAGAAACTTTGGAGATCCTTTCAATCATTTCCTCCTTGACATCATCCGAAAATTCCTCTTTGCTTATAATAATATTTTAAATACATTTATCCACCACAATGTTTGCCCTGTCAAGACTGAAGTGCGAAACATTCAAGCGTCTCTGTCTCACACAGCTTTCCCTACCGTCTGTATTTCTTGCTATCCATTTGGTATCCTTCTCACTCAACGAATGATATCGAGCGAACTTCGATTGAATGATTACCTCTATCCTCAACTTGATTGCAAACAGCAAACATTTTTCGTTCCTGTTATCCGTCATAATCTTCGGGGAAGCATCATTTATTTATTAATTAGTTTGATGTAGATAGGAATGCGATTTTCATTGTCCTATATGAATTTCACATTCAATTTACGGTCTTCTATTCTTTGCACACTCGTTTCTTTCCATTGATGTAATTTCAGTAACTGAACCATTTTTGAAACGTGTACAGAAAATCATCAGAATCTGGTGATGCGATTGCTTCAATGAGAAAAAGGTGATTCACCCACTTTGATAAACCTCGAAAGCCTCTTTGTATTGTATTGTATTGTGTATAACTTTGCTAGCAATGGAGCTCACATTTCAGTTAAAAAATCATACACCCTAACCGTTACAATGTACATAATCAACGGGGAGAAAAGTTTTACAGGCATGAGGACATTTCAAAATTCAAGGTTAAGACACCATTCACTTATTGTCTTTGTTTATGAGTAGACGAGCAAGATACGATATGGGTGAATCTCGGTATGCGTTAATTTGAGATGAAATTTGGCGGAATCTGGAGAATGTTGAATGATGGGAACGACAAAGTGTCAGTTCTCTATTCAATGGGTAGTCAGGATCTGTGAGAATCCTCTCAGCAAAATTCACACAGGAAGTTACGTGATACTCTGAAAGCTTCACAGCTAATTCATTCACAAGAATAGAAGAGACACGACTAATAATGGTTAGACCGCGGCGTAAGACTTAGAAATCCTGTTTGAGTAAACCAGGAAAAATAACTGAGAAACATCAGAATAAGATGGAGAAAACACACTGGTTGTATTATCTTGTATTGTAATAACTTCTGCAAGCATTAAACCCAAATTCCAGTCAAAAAAATACAGAGCTTGGAGCAAGGGAGAAAATGAAAATAACATTGAAAGAAGAGATTTAGGTTCCAAAACTGTTAACAAATTCCGTAAAAATCTGTTCTTTGTTAACAAGAATACGTGGTAATGAGGGTACTTTGGAGTTACGATAAATGTTTATTCTAGAGAGAACACAATGATATTTTGATAAACAAAGGTAGAAATAACTGACCGGGATGCACAAAAGTGCCTGATCTTTCGTATTTGAAATAAAAGGCGCCGCAATTTACTAATGCAGTTGTGGATGTGGGTTGACCAATGAAGATTGCTATTTATGGTTACACCAAGATATTTGACAGAGTTCACCCTGGATAACGGATTGTTAGTATTCACTGTGGGATCTGTCGGATATGAGGAGCAAGCAAAACTATAAAAACACTCAACACATTTACTGGGGTTCAGGGTTAGCCCCGAGGAGGAAGAGAATGATTGAATTTGATAAAGATTATGGATGAAAGAACTTAGATCAGAGTAAGAAGTAATGGGTTGGCACAACACGACATCATCTGCATATTTCAAAATTCTTGCGGGAGAAACACAGGGAATATCACAAATATAAGTGACAAATCAGTATGGGGATAGCACAGCACCTTGAAGGACCCCGGAGTTGTTGACTAAGGGTTCAGATGAAGACTTCTCAACCTAGTGGTTTGTACCCTATCGGTAAAATAGTTGGATAGCCAAGCTAGCAACTGCTTGTGGCATTCAAACGATTCCAGTTTTTGTAACAGCTTCGATCGAGGTATGAAATCAAATGCAGAAGAGAAGTCCAGAAAAGCACCTAACAGAATTAACAGGGCTGTTCAAAGATTTAGTGATGAAATGAACGAGGGCGTCTAAGGCTGAGCTATTAGGCTTGTAGGCAAACTTTAACGGATCACTGGGAATGTTTACAGAGGGCGTTTGAGGATGGCCTTTTCAGTCGATAGAAGAGCTGAAGATGTTAATGCTATGGGACAAAAATGTTTGGACAGAATAGAAGATTTGGAATTGTTTAGGATTGATATGATTGTGACCGGTCTCCAACAGTCGGATATAGTATAAGTGTGAAGAGATTCATTTACAATGGAGGTAATTGCCCCAGCTAGGGAAGCAGCACCAAATTTGAAGAGTGCTGAATGTAAGTCATCTGGGCCTGCAACAGAAGACGAATCGCAACTTTTTAAAAGTTTTAACACATCACAATATGAGAATGGTTTCACTTTACAAACATTTTGCGATGAGTAGACAGGAAGAATATCCAATGACTGGTGCAGGAATGCGGCATTGAGATCATCAGTATCCACATCCAACTTCGACCGTATTTTCTTCCTTCCACAGAGAAGTCTTATACCTTGCCACAGGTGTTTGCTGTTTCCAGTCCTCAGAATTCGATCAGAAAATCATGCGCTCAATCAATTTACTTCAATTTTGATAAGCTTGAACAAACACCTAACAGCTGAAGTATTGTAAGACTTGTACGCACATTCCTTTTGTTGTCGCCATGATATTAATAGGGAAGAGTTTATCCTTCCGTTGGACACATAGAGACTTTGAACAGGACAGCAATAATTAAAAATGGCATTGAGTGTTTGGTTGAATAAGGAAACTTATGTGAGCAGAGAAGAAGATGAAGAAAACCATAGGGAAGCCTGCCTCAGAGATTCATTGAGGAGAGAAACACGTGTAAGTGAGAAGTTACGAATACGAAATCTGATGTGCTCAGATCGGGAGAAAGATTTTATGCACTGTGTGAATAAACCGTAGGTCAAAATAAGAGTAAGCAATGGTAACTGGAAGAGATAGGAGCTTTTAATGCTTAATAAAAAAGGTTAGGTGGTTGGTAATTACTCTGTCCAGTATAGAGTTACCTCTTGTGGGAGAATGACAGAGATCTGTCATACCCAGTGATAAAATTGGATAAGTGCTATTATGGTTAAAGCCACCAACGACTATGTGCAGGTTAACATCTAAAAGTGGGACAATGAAAGGTATGAATGAGTCGAAAAATGACACACGATCGGACTGTATATAAGTTAGTCAAAATTGTGTGAGTAAAGCGGGAAAATCTAGGGTGACACTGTATAATTAGGCACTCAATACCTTTTGAGCAGTACTAATAAACAACATGGGACTTGCCACATCAAGAAACATTGACATATGTGGCAACACTCTCTCCGGTCTTTTTTCTTTCAGTTCCACGATCCCGCTGGTAAACTTGAAAACCGTCTATTGACACTAGAGAGTCATCTACATCCTTACTCAACCAGGATTCTTGATTGGAGGACACTAGTTAAACCCGACATTTTGGGAAACAGGGACCAAGTGTTGGTGCTGACCAATGAGGGGACAGTCATTTTTGACAGAGAGGTGCAATTAAGGGTAACTTGCGATCCTGCACGCTCGCGTTCTTTGGTCCAGCCTGGACAGTGAGAAAATGGAGTCGCACAAACCGCTGAACAATCAAAGCATGTCCTGGTACATTTGAAACAAATAATATCATCCCGTGAGTAACGACGGCGCATGATAGTGAGTGAAAAGGTGAAAATTCCCACAATGTGACGGAGAGCTTGTAAGTGTAACGCAGCCAATCGAAGCGCGCGCGCTGTGGATTAACTCCATTTACTCAAATTCCTTTATATGAATCAGGGATGAATACGGAACACACGAAACAGTCTATTTTACCACGCGGTCTATTCAGATTTTTGGTCTTGTGTTGACTCAGTTATTATTATATCCCACAGTAGAGGGTTCTTTTTAATTTGGACCGGTATGAATGGCAAATTTGAGAACTAATGAAAGGAACAGTAATCACTTGCCTTTGGTCGTAAGCAGCAATAATTAATTAGCTTTGGTCTGCCAATCTAATTAACTGTGTTACATCCGAGTGAATTCTCCCACTTCTTTTCTTGAAAATAGAACCATCTGTTCTTTTTGTTTGTCAAAGGCATGCTAATTTGAGAATTGTGTTATATACTGCGAGCGTGCAAAAGGATTATTTATTTATATGACGACCACTCAAAGGGTATTTAAAATTACTATCCAGCTTTGCAACCTTTAAGG
>UZAN01039550.1:108552-145729 GCA_900618425.1 Echinostoma caproni
CAAACTTAGTGGCTGAGGTACATCAACGATACGACAGTCTGTAGGTGTACAATGGGTGTCGGTAAACGGACATAATATACTTTTACAAACGTTTTGCCAAAATTCTCCAGAAGACCAGAGCTTTGTGGTTATTGTGTCTTCGGTGCAGCGATCGCAGCGTTAATGATTGGAGCTATGTGGGCGTGCATTTATCGATTACTGATGTTTTGGCGAAAGACGCATAATGAATTCAAGATAAGGACGTGTAAACGACCAAATTTCCGAATAAACCTGATTATTCTTATCCAAATTGCGAACACCGAATTACTTAACTTCGGGCGTCTCTAAGTTATTTTGAACTCAGGAACAGATTCGTTTGTCAGGATTTAAGAAAAGAAGCAAGTTCCGAACCATTTTTCAGTTGTGAAAAATTAATCTGTTCTGCTGCTATGTAAAAATATTTACTTCAATTGAGGAATAACAACAATAACTCTATATCTCGTAAGTGTTAGCCTAGTGTTTCCTCATAATGCGTGTAATTGAGCCTTGACAAGCGGATCGACTGACACCAAGTAATAGATTGATCTGAAGGTGAAGGGATTGCCTCCAGAAAAACTGAACTGTTTATTGCGTAGATTTGTCACAAAGGTTGTTTATTACTGTCGTTGACCGTTGAATCGCCAATTATCACCAGCTGTCCGCTAGGCTGGGAAGGCACTGAATGACCACTTTGCGATTGTCGCTTTCAACTCCATCAGTCACGATTCTTTTACGCGGTATATATGGTTAAGGTTTGCCGTCCATTGTAAATAAACAAGAATGAGGTATACATGTGTTCTAGTTGCACAAAGTTTATGATACCACGTTTCATGATGATTTCTGTTCTATTATGGATTTGAGTCCTTATCAGATAAATTAGTTAATGCATGCCTGTAGATTTTTGAATTTATTGTATACCAAAATGAGTATTATTCGTGAACCTGATTTTCAATAGTTCAGGAAAGCGAACAGTCACAATGGCGACAGAAGCAATCTGCCCTATATTGGTCCATCTGAATGCAACCATCTGATTCATTAAACAGGAGCAATCCCTTTGTCGACTTGATACAATAGCATTGCAATCCTCATTGATTTATTTCCGCGTGTTTTACTTTGTTTCACGTTAATGATTGTGATGTATCATATGATCACAGAATAGTTCTTTTCTTTTTATACACCGGTGCCCATAATAAAAATGTTGTCTATTAAATTCAATCAACCTGGTGGTTCCCATAATTCTTCGTTGGACAGCCGTTTACTAAGATCCGCAGCCCAGTTTTATTTAATCCACACAAGATAAAACCTCCAAAGTGTTGTCCTTAGGTGACATACCGTCGGTTAGACAAAACCAAACCAGCAAGGTCACGAAAGGCGGTCACTGGAAACAGCCTGCCTCCAACCAAAATGATCAATATACCACATGGGCAATTCGTGTGCCAGATACAGTGATCCCCTTATTGATTGCTGAGTGGAATTTGCGTGACTACCGAATGGCACGAACCGAAATGTGAAGATGTAGGATTCCGTTGGATAGCAGCATGATTTCAGACAAGCATACGCAATGCGAACAAACACAAGGACAATATAGGCCGTTTGTGGGACGCTTAGGACGCTTGATGCATCTTGTGGATTCAAGCATAGATTTATCCCTTGGGTACCGAAATTCATAGTCATTTCTAATTATTGTTAAGACAAACTATATAACCGGTGTAGTCATCTTATATAGCTAGAAAATCCTGATCAATAAGACACAGATTATTAGGCAGTGAGATCAGTATATCACCGAAATTCCGGATTGTTTCTTCTGTACTTACTGGCTGCGAACGGATAAAATAGAACAGTTTGAGCTGAACGCCTCAGTCATAAAGGTTTCAGATTCAAAGTCCACAGCAGCAAAACACTGTGTCACTGTGGAGGAATTTTTCCAAAAAAAGTATACAGTTTTTCATCACTAAACGCGGCTTCAAATATGTAACCCAATGCGTGGTGAACGCATTTACCTTGATCGCTTATGTACCGTCAGTCTGACGGAGAAATGGACAATATCTGATAACGAACACAGGTAAAAGTCACTTGAAATTTAAAGGCATTCAGTCATAAGTGAATATTTAGATGTATGGGCGAATGCAATATGAATGACGAGAAAAAACAATACATTTGCACACAATCCGCAGACAAATCATCGCTTTCCACATAGTAAGTCCTCTTTTACGCTGATATTGCTGAACGCAACCTTTAAATTTACCCCTTTGATATTTATTTTCATTTCTCACTTTTCAGTAGTCAGTCAGTTTTTCAGTTACCCATACAAAGGGCTATTATTTTATTTTTTCCTACTCCAACGGCAGTTTTTTATCACGGGACTTTCGTTCGCCACGTTCGCTGTGCCACCGGAACGCCCGGAAAATCGATTGCAACTGTCTTTCACACTGTTCCTAACCTCAGTCGCCTTCAAGTTTGTAATCAATCAATCGTTGCCAAAAATATCATACTTGACTTACATGGTAAGTGCAATGTCCTCCGAGCCCATTGCTTTCTTACTCACATCCTCGAGGTGTTTTGTGCTTTCACCTGGCAAATAAGTGGTTTTTTGAAACTTGTGAATTTATCACCTAAGGACGAATGAACTGTCCAAAAGCAACCAGTGACTGACTGACGAGGGACAACTTTTCTCTGATCAACCTCAGGTTTAACTTTTGCTCAAGAAAAAAATAATCTGGTCTCTAACCCTTTTGATCTGGTGAAACAAATTGATTCAGCGCATTCAGCGCTTTTTGTTCGCTTTACTATATTTTCTCGGCAGTTTTCGTCTCATAGAAAGTAAACGAAACAATAAATAATCGGCGTGCATAAGGCCTAGATTGCTGGGTGCTCTTTTCACACAGCAAGCCATCATTTGAAAGCTAATTATATCATAATCAGTGAACGGTACACTTCTTGGCTTCAGGCTCCATAATTAGCCGGACAGAAGGCACTGGCGCGAAAGGTTGCGAAGAGTGGCAGCTTTGTTGAGTGGATTCCACTTTATAATTGAATGTCAAGCATTACACGGAGAACATCTTCTCCCTTGATCTTTTGACCTGTTTTAAGTAGATTTATTCGAGTTAATAAGGATTGTTTTAGTTTTTGATTGAAAAATACTCTTGGTTGGACGAAATTTTTAGTGATCTTACCAGATAAATTATACGAGATTCATCTCTGCGAAAGTAAATTCGTCAAGCTCATTTTGGTTTTGATCAAACTTTTGGCTTGTCCCGTTCTATGGGCTTTGTTTACGTTATATAAACAACCACTAGTAGCATGATTGGTATACGTAAATAAAAGTGATTCATTGGACATAGTACTTTGACGATTTGTGAACACCAATATCACCTCTTTGATACGGAGATTGCTATTTGCCGTTTCTGAGAGCAAGGTTGCACATTGACGTGGAGAATGCATTCATTTGTTAATCTGTTGCAGCAAAACACATTAACCAAAGCTTTTTGACATTTCTCACTCTCCCACATCTTCTGTCATCGGCTCGCACATACAAGGACAAATATGTGCTGATGTCTTTGGCGATTCTTTGCGTGGTCAGTATCTGGCATGCCATGGTTACCCTCATCCCAACAGATGCCGTATTTGAACAAGAGGACGTAATGAATGTGTTGAAATTTTCCAGTTTGGACAACGCCACATTATTTCGCTTGGATAACAATCGAACTAACACCACAGAAGTGCTTCGTGAGTATCTTGGTCTGAAAACTGATGCTGTTGATCAACCCAACAATACTGCAGGTCGGTGGGTCGGTAATACAGGGAATAATGGGGTAAGAACTGATTTATCCACCAATGAACAATGTGCCCTTTAGCGACAGTACTCGTTTGGTTTGTGATTGTAGATGATTATTAGTGGGTTGCTTTGTGATTTGCATATGGCCCTCATGGATTTTCCAATCCATAGCATTTGGCAAATGTTGAGCTTCATGATGATCTGAATACGAATTTTAGATTTCTTAACTCAATCGAGTACTCAGAGCAGTTGCGCACTGTATCTGAGGAAGGGTGAAACAAAATAAATTGGCTAAACTTTCCGGAGCACAGTGCTGAAATGTTGAAAGTTGTTTTCTGTATGGTTGATGTGGAAAAAGATCACTGGTTTTCCAGTTAGATCGGACCGGTTAACCTGCAGCCAGGAAAGTAATTGATTTATGGCTAAGGCAGTTGATCAAAGATGTGATTATCCACACCACATAGAAAGGGGATTCGTATATCGATGAGAATATCGCCCAAAAGTTGAATCAGAAAATAATCTATTTTTAATTATTTCCGATAACTTTGTCACTGGCTTCTCCGATATATCGGACACACATGATTCCAGTGTAAGATTAAGAATTGGTTGAATCCCACACCGCTAATTTTTCACACTCATAAACCTCTTCTCATCACGTCACTTTATAGGTAGTTTGATGCAAAGATTTTGGTGATTTTTTCACATTTTACACTCTGTGAATTTGAAAACGCTGTTTTCCCTTCACAAATTCGAAAAATAGAAGTCAAAAACATGGGTTTATACAACGTATCCATGGTCTTTTCGCTGGATATGTGCATGTGCATAATA
Organism: Echinostoma caproni; assembly: GCA_900618425.1. Taxonomy (NCBI): domain Eukaryota; kingdom Metazoa; phylum Platyhelminthes; class Trematoda; order Plagiorchiida; family Echinostomatidae; genus Echinostoma; species Echinostoma caproni. The sequence continues at coordinate 113,174 of UZAN01039550.1, forward strand.
CAGTCAAAGCGTATTTTTATGTAAAGTGGAATAAAAACCGTGAGAGGAATACAAGTTCGGTAATCACAACAGACAACACGATACGGGGAGAGTAGGGGTTTTTCACCAAGGCAAAGCTATTGGGACTAACCACTTACGTTGTTCGCATTGATCGGGTTTGAGAGTATGAATGACCAGAGCCTCGTCAAACTTCAAGAACGTTGTGTTTGTCATGTTGAAGATGACTTAAAATGCGTGGAGTGAGGAGTGAAGTGATGTTTTTGTTCGAATAAGTGAATAGAATAAGTTGTAGAAGTTTTCAGTCTTTTCTGCCCATTTGATGACGCAATAGTTTTAAACTTCTCGTCCTTCGTTTTTACACCGGGATGTATTCGGCCATTCGGCTATGTAACTGCCTCTCTGTCATGCCTATAAAGATGGCTGAGCATCCACACTTGAATTTGTAAACGCAGTTTGATTTGGTGGAGGGGGCAATGGTTTATTAACCGATGTCGATGGTATCCGGGTGGTAGTGAAGACAACTGCGTAACAGACGAGCTTGACGTCAGAGTTCAACCGCTTACTGATTAAATCCTTCACATCATCTCTTTTGCATGATGAATTCTTTCATTTTGAGGGGCGTTATTGGTTTTGCTACTTTTGGTGTTGTTCTACAATGCTTGGTGATGAACGCAAATGGAAATCCGTTTGTGTGTAGTACTTCACTTAAGAAGCCATTTTCGTCTTTTACAGAGTCTTCTGTGCATGAAATAGTGCACAAAACCAGACCAAATTTTTATCCCGTCTGGATGAAGCTCGTGGAGTGCGTTCTTCGTCGAGTGTTTTAAATATACACAAAATGAAATTGCTGCAATCAATTGATATGCCAGATGAAATAAGAATTACCCAGAGGTCCGTTTTTCCATCAAGGAAGCAATTATTTATTCTCTTGAAAGCTTCTTCATATCAACAATCAAACTTGTTATTTATTGGAAAAGGGACTTGCGATGCAAATTACAGTTTGAGCTTTGCCCATGGGGTGGACGCAGATGTGTTATTTCAAAGGTCATTTTGTCTTAGAATAAATTTCAAGATTATTTATAAAGGAACTTTATGCATATGGTAAGTTATATGACAATTACAACATCCACAAATCTCTCTCGATACCTCCGCAAGAGGCGTTCGTTGGAGAACATCACACAAACTAATATTCCACCGTTCGTCGCAATCAACGGGTAATGCCGAGTTCAATTTGCGTGATGCGTAATTTGCAGTCAGAATATGAGAGAACCTTATAATTTTAACCCATGTTTATTTACAAGTTTAAAGTGCATTTGCAATAGTCCCACCGCTTGATGTAGTAGTTTAGAGCGCACAGTGACAAAAACAATATGGCCTGTACGATTTTCGTATCCGAGAGTATGCTCTTAAAAAGAAACGCTACGAATTAGGCTAACAACGTGGTGAAATTAATGCAATGGTTAATCATGGTTTTCGTGGGTGATTCGTGAATATTATTTTGATAGAGTGGTGTGAGGTTTCAGAATTTTAGTTGGAAAGAAGATGGAGCGCTTGATAAACAAAAGATTTAAGCTTTATTGATCATAGTTGTCTCCCATCGGTGATTGACAAGAAATGCGTGATCCTCCCTCCGGAAACCATGAATTCCACTTCATTAACCGTATATATATATATACTTCAATGTACAATATATACAGCTTTTTTGAAAACAGCTTAGTCTATCATTCTCAAAATATTTAATTTCCCTGATTTTGGGCAACGTGAATGCATCATCCAGTTTCTACTTCAGAATGTTTGACAAACCAAAATTACAGGGGCTATCTCACAGAGGTAAATGAACATGGTAAGCGAATGGGAAAGACATAAGAAGCAGGCTGGAAATCCCCTATTCAGCGATACACTACAGTCTGTATGCACAGGTATTTCTAGACATCCAGCATAGGTATTTGAAACTAACATGTTTCGTTTTTTCTACCTGAATAACCAATCAAACTACTATAAGCAGCAAAAACCTTTCATTTTAAGTTATACCTAATTTCGAATCATAATTTGATCATTATAATCAGTACAATTAAAAAAAAACATGGTGTAGTGTTTACGGATAAGTAATTCTGTCATAGTTTAAAAATCTTTAAACTTCAAATTAAAAACTACTGTGAATAAACGGTTGGACAACAGGTGATTACTTAATGATACAGCGATCGTGTGATTCCCACTGGATTGTCCTTAGGTTAGTTCAGCATCAATCCTCCGTTTTTTCTACTCTATCCTCATTCGTCCCATGGATTATTGAATCAATCTCCAAAATGAGCTTTGCAGCCGGTGGAGATACTAGAATCAAGGACCTCGTAAACTCATAGATGAGGATACAGTCACAGCGTTTCCGCGCACAAAATAATACTATGTTGAGGGACTCCGGTTATCAAAGAACTCATTTATGCATGGAATTCCACAATGTACCACCTACGTTTTGAATAAAAATGAAAGTTAGATGTGTTTGCGATGTAGCTTTATTGTCCTTACAGTAGCCCTAATGAATGAACTCTGTTGTTGGTCAAACGTTATCAGCGAGACAATGTCAAATTACACCATGACAGCCTGTAAACCCTGAAAACCGTATCGTGTGTGAATCAGTTATCCACGTCTGACGAACAGACATATAGTAAGAGTTCGTTAAATTCATATACCCAACAGCTTCGGNTTAGTCCGGAAAATAATTTATGTACAAGAGTAAAAAATCCATAGATTGTTTGTCTCAAATAGATTTGTGAAGTGCGCTGAACTGGACAGTAACGATCACTGTTTTCTCACAGGCTTTATTTGGAATGTGACTGGTGTCATTGTTGTTAAACAGACGGTGCGGGAGCATTTGGGTTAAATAACGATTATTTTGTTGGCTTCTTAAGTTTCAAACAGATCAAAGAACATTTAATTTTGAAAGTATTCCAGATTGTGCATTCACAGCCCACTCAACGTAGTCATTTGATTTTACCTTTGCTTTTTCTGATTTGGGTTAAAAGATCACTCTTGGCGTTTGCGTTTGTAGACAGGTTCGAGTAAGCAAACTTTTGCTCCTAATTCGTGTAAAGGTAGAATTAGAGGAACCGTATGAAAACATTTGCATAAACTAAAGAAGATGTTCAGCTCTTCTCATCAATTCATATATACGTTAGTTGAACAGTTCTGATAAGTAAAGATTGTGTTCCATGATTCAGAGTGAATGAACGATTGTTTGTTTATTTGTATTTGGCCATCCTCTGAAGCCTCATAATTTGGAATTATTCGGTGAATGATTTCAAGCTGCAATAAAGTTGCTGCCCATGTATTGCATTTGCATCTCAGCTATATATCCAGATTGATTGATTCTGTCTACAGCTAGCATTTCCAGAGAAGCATGAAGCGTACTTTGGTAGCGGAAGTCTCACCTGTTAGTTACTTCTACCAAATATTTGGATCTTGGTGTGACACAAAACATTAAATGCGCAGAGATTTGAACGCAAAGAGACAGGTAATTTGGATCCAACAATATGTACACACTTTAATGTGTCGGTGGTTGGGTATTCTTTGACGGAAATTCTCTATATTGCCGGTTCTCCTAGTGTTCGTTTGTACCATTCAACAAAGGTAAAACGATGATAACAGTCGGCAAGAATGGACTTGAATGGGATGTTTATAGACCCTGCAGATTTTTGCAACGGGTTGATAACCTGATGTTGTAAATATATAGCAAAAGAATAACTTCACTCCAACTTTTAAATGAAGAAATGTGCTACACATAACGATCATTGTATCGCATTGTATCAATTTTTACCTCAATGATTATTATCTCAAAGATCCAAAATATTATTGGTTCTAAGCTCCACAAAGGGATCGTTTTTTGATTAGTTTAAGGTGAAAATTATAACTCAGAGAAATCGCACCGGAGGCAAAGAAATGGTTATGGTACCGACTAATAGATCACTGCATTTTGTTGTCTTATCTGTGCTGTAGAAGCATTTTAGTCTCAGAAACCTAGTTTGCAATTGCTGTTATCTTTTGACTTCGCATACTTATGGTTGCTAAATGAGAGTTTTCGATTTCACAGACAAATGTTGGATCTATGACACGTGGGTTTTAGATTGTTCTCGTTGGTTATCCCATCACAGACGAGTGTTTGACTGTGCAGTTTTAGTCATTTCTATTTCTAGGATGCATTTTTAGACAGAAAGTTTTCAAGGGAGTTGACAGGTCGAATGTGGATATTGCACTGCATTCGGATAATTGGCTTAGCAAACAATTGTCTGGGTGAAGCTCGCCTAACTTGAGCGGTTTTGCCCCGTCAGCTGTTTTTTTCATCTGATCTCACCTTCAGTCTGCGATTATAGATTGTGTTCTCACAGTTCTGTAAAAAGCTGCACATTATGCTGACGTCTGTGACAACTATGCTGGATGTTGTCGTGTGTTTACACTGTACTCTTCCTAGCTTAGCATGAAGTCTTATAAAATAGATAGACCGCTAAATATTAATTCCTGAAAGTAACTGGTACAAAAGCATCTTGGCTATGCAGAATTTACACGGAATTGTACAAATCTAAGAAATGAAGTACTAGGTGTTGCATAAGTTGATTTATCTCAAGCCTAAAGTGACTTCCATAGTTATGGTATTTATCCGCACACAATGCCATGAGAAACTAGGGTTTCCCACCGATGTATGTACTTATTGAACCTGACATTAGGATGATTGAAGGGTGAACGCTTTATTATTCCTTATACAATCTGTTTTGATAGTTTATTTTGCTGTTGTCAGGTACTTCCGTCTTACTATCTTTATACCATGGTAAGTTGTCCCGCTCACTCTACTGTATGTGTATCAACCGTATACAACCTACAGTCTGTTCGCAATCCATGGATATATGCTGGTGTCTTTTGTAAGAACCAAACTCATATTCACCGATAGTCGTCTAGAGTTTTCATGAAAATATGATTATGCTGAAACTAGTTGTAGCATTGTCAGGCGCAACAATGATCCTACTTTTACCAATAGTCGTCCCCTAGTCCTGCAAGGCAAGCATACGTAGCCGTTGGCTTTTAAACCTATCAACGGTGGAGCTTCGTTTTTGAGTTAGAGCACACATGTTTTATAAATAATTTAATGAGAGTTGATACTGTTCACTCAGGGAAATCATTTTAAAGTATATTGTGTGCAATCGAAAAGCATCTGTTTCCACTTGTAGGTAGTGAGCTTTACAGATAAATTGCATAAGTGTCTTCACCTACGGGAGTTTCAATCAACAAAGATAATAATTGTTTTCAAATCTCATTTGTTTAGCGGACTCCGAAGATCATTCTGACAACTTCAAATCCACGGCCAATGGAATTGACTACCGTTCCGACACCGTTATCAAGTCGAAAATCCCCTCTCCAATCGATCAAATCGAATCCGTTCGGAGTTTGGGATGCAGAGCAGTGGAAACGATTTGCACAACAATCAACCGATATGGAACAGGAGAAACGAATGCTCAAATTGCGCATTGAACGTGACGTATTTGCCTCGTTTTGTGTGCTCTACGGCCTGGCTCATTTAACATTTGCATTCTGGCTGTATTTCGATGTAAGCGACCATACACTGGAACGGATTTGAACTAGATATGTGGTACCCGTTTTAATACATCGCTATTTTTAACAGACTGATTTAGAGTTCTCCGGAGAGTTTGATGGTTATGACATATCAGAGGTTTAAGCCACATAAAGTGAAAAGCATACCATAGAATTCAGGAAAAGAGTTGACAAACATAACAATCAAAGTAAGAGAATTTCGGGATCAAACCGGTTGGTGAAGTAGTGAAGCTAAGACGCCAACTGAACAAGAGCACCATTTATTGGACTACTTGATTTGACTTGACTTGTCAACGGATAGGATTATCTCAGGGGATTTTCCGAGACAACATAAGAAATGGATTGTCTGCTTTTCATCTGATATTCATAGTAAATATTTTAAAATTTAGAAGTTAATATCGATCATATGCTTCTTATGTTCAAGCTCTCAAAAAATTTGACATCTTGTGGCCAGTACATCCAGCTGATGTGTATTCTTTTGCAGGCGAGCAAACGCAGACGGGAAATGGTCGAACGTGACCGTCAATACAAAGTAGGTTCCGATTATGGTGTATTAGGTTCATGTCCTATTATTCGGAATGCAGTATAATGTCTACGCTTCACGCAAGACAGTTCATAGGACGAGATTGATATGAGACTTTCCTCCAGACTCAGCTATTCCAGACCGGCTTTTAAGTATGTGACTCGAAATTCTACATTTTCACTTTATTGGTGCGACAGTTTTGATCGTTAGACCCCGGTCAATACTCTCATATAATGTGTCATCGAGTTGGAATGTTCCCAACTAAGTGATGATGTCAGAGACTGGTGCTGAGATCCGCAAGCTGCGATGCCGGCAATAAGCACACAAAGATGGGTTGTGCTGCATTGTATATAAGAAAAACTAAAAGTTGTGCGTGACTGTGAGAGTAGTATGCTTTCGTTCGACCTGTGAGGTCAGGGGTACGATTCCTATTTGTTTCTCACTGACGGATGAGACCCAAACAGGATGAAACAACTTCCTGGTCTTTCACTTCATCTTTCATTTATTCTTTACACGGTAAAGTTCACCATAAGAACGAAACCACTGTACAGTGTTTTTTAGGGCTTTTCAGCTGCATGTGTGACACGTTGAAGTATTTCAGTTTAACTTATGTCGCCTCTTCTTGTTAAAGTGGAGAAAAAGTATCATCGAGCAAGACACAACCGTAAGTTTGATTGAGTTTATAGGAACTATGTGAGTTAAACTTCCAAGTGGTACATTGCTGTCTATTTCATTTTCCGTTTGGGTCAACCTTTTATGGACTGGCAGAACGTGTTTGGTTTCTCCGTCATTTATTGTTTTACCGGGACCAAAATCTCATCTAAACATATTGTGCTGTTTTTTCCTCTCATTCTGTTTCTACATTTGAAGTGATTCATCTGATTCCGTTACTTTTCGTTTTGTTGTCAATTTACTGGTTTTGCCAATCGTTTAATCCCCCGAGGACAACCTGTTATCGATTTGGAACAATAAAAGCTCAATCGCTCACTATTCGGTGTGGTATTATGGCTGCCGGATAACGGCTGGCGATATAAGACAAATGAATATTACTTTTCATTAATTCTCCCGCTTTGGGAAAGCACGATTAGAACAACTTATTCCGTAATTGTTATTTTGTAACATTTCCATCACGGTGAGTGATATTAACGAACATATTATAATAAAAGATTGATAAACGTCGATGCTCAATTTATCCTAGTGAGATTACATTTTGAGTGTTCAGTTATTTTTAACTTTTCTCTTTTATTCAACAAGAATACGAATTTCAATTACTGTGCAAACCCATAAATTTATGTACGCCTTATATTTTCCCCCTCGAAACAGCGATGTCTACAAGCCTCTAAAGTGGTTTAATACTAGGTCACAATGGCCTAATTCATTAGGTAAGTTTATTTTCCCCAACGGTTTGAAGTATTATTTTGATTATTGGTTTCGTTGAAGTGAAACGTTTGAACACACGGACGAAGTCACTATTTCAATGTATCTAAGACGTGTGAATAAATACCTTTCAGAATCGTGACTTACTATAGTTTCTTGACGAGGCTGGTGCTGCCCGTGAATTATTTGCTCTTTAATAATATGGGAAACGAACATAATTGCTGAATCGTTATGGATTTGAAATTATTTTACCTTGGCAGTTTTTCAGTGATGGTTGTTCAGCTTTGATTCATGGGTTATTAGCCTTGGTATCACTTCGTTTATTGAATAGTATAATATCCAGTGTGTACCTTAATCTGATCTGAAAATTACCAAGTAAGCGATTACGGGAGACAACCCAGAAAAGGCACGTTGATGAATGTTGCAGCGTTATTTGAGACATAAATCAATGCGTCCATTTCCTCGCAGAAGCATATACCGGGAATGGGAGACATTCAGTCAGGGCATCATCAGAACAATGTATCATTATTTTTTAGATCTCACAGCAAGACAAACCACGGTTAGAGGTTACTTGTGCCGTTGAGCGAATTGGTGATCCAATGAATCGCTGATGTTTTTGTGTGATGGTTTGCTACTTCCAGACCACGGTAGCCTTATCGATTTGACCTATTGTGGTAATTCATTACGTGACAACTTTGACATTCTGATCAGCTCAGTAAGCAACACTGTTCTAGTTGAAGTGACAGATTTGACTATGACTGTGGAGTAAAAGTAGAAGAACTTTCATCAAATAAACACGTTTTCTATGTCTAATCATGGGAATATGTGCGATGGAATCAAACTTCCCCTTCTTGATAGACCGGGTTCCTTAGGGTCGAAATGTAGTGAAACATGTAGCAGTAATTCATCAGAATACTGACGTTTCAGCGTTCTGTCAAAACGTGCGGTAGTACATTGAGATATAATTTCAACGTTATTGTCAAATTTAAGTCATTCAAAGTAGGTTAAACATCACATCTCTCACAGGTATGCTGGGTATTATAGAACCGCAAAATTATAGTGTTTGGTGTGCATTTTTGTGGAAATAATCTTGTAAATACATTGAAGATTATTGTACTGGATTCGATGGTTGATCTTATTCATTCGTCGTGTTGATAAACCAGTATTTTAATTAGGAATAATGAGGAATAAAACTGAATTCAATTAAAACGATTAAAAACGTCATTATCACAGATATAGTTTCCGTAACACTAATTGCTTGTATGGCAATATTCCTTCTGGTGCGCTAAGGACCGTTATTGATTCTGTGAAAATTTTCTGCATTTAATTTTTCTCAAATATTTTATTATTTTTAGTTCAGTTGGACGAAAATGGATGACTATTCGAACTCTTTTGTATTCTACCTCTATTGACCAAATTAGCACGGTCACGGAATTAAATCCGCGGTACACTGAACTGTGCAAACCACGGTTAAAACAGGGAGAACTCTCGGTACAATTACCAACACAACCCCCAATCTCCAATTGTTTGTATTCAGCCCCAGTTCCCATAAGACACAAAACTTTCCCCCACCTTTCAGGATCACTTTGTTCCATTTTCTCACTGCTTATTATTGTACTTGTGGCCTAAATAAAATATTCCCGTTCTCCAAACTAACTGTTATCATAAATGTGATTTTCGTTCAAGTTTTCGTTATTTTTAACTCACAAGCTGATGATAAATTGTATCTTCTCGCGGTTTCAAAAGCACCCGCCATATGGGATTCACTGTTGTATTTCACAAGTTTCCTGATCACGTTTTAATTTGAATCACCACCCTGGAGTGGATCCGAATCTTAGCATATACAACGTGTTAGCCTCTGAACGGTAAACAAGTAACCTGGTGAGCTATATCGACAGCGCTGAGGTTTTTACACTTGCTAATTTACCCGAAAGTCTCGAGTATCTGCACACTCAACTATCGTGAAGGATTCCTACCAAAAAAGTAGATAAAGCTAGAGGAAATCGGTAAAATTACAGTTTTCGTGTATTCCACTTGGTGGATTTTCTTTCATTTCAATCAGTTCTTCTAAACCGGCCCTGTTTGTTTACATGGTTTCCGACGGTTTGCCTTTGAAAAATTCATTAAAAAATATAGTTTATGATTTCTTCTAAACTCTCATTCCGTAATCGATATGAAGTTTCAGCAATACGCTTGAAATCACACCTAATCAGAGTTACAATGAAGCATGTTACTGAATAAAGCAAACAACCCGTGTACATGTGTTAGAATACAGCATCCATAATTCAAGTGAATTCACCGTACCTTCAAGTGAATCCATCGTAACTTCAAGTTAATCCAATCAATCGCTTGTCACCTGAAACTCAACCAAGTGATTGGTTCTTCTGTCGTCAAGCCTCACCGATTTCATCTGGTCTATCAAAACCCCGTCTAATCAGAGTGAACTGATTTCCTCACAGACAAACAGAAGTACTTTATGAGTGAGTTACCGAGTGAAGATAAAAGTTTCGGTGGGTGGGGTTAACTGTTCACCTCCCCCCCCCTCCCGGCCTTTATGGGGCAATCCTGTTCTGGTCTCTCAAATCAGATTTATCACAGGGACACGGCGCTTATCGGTGCAACTCAGACTGGCGACAGTGTGTTTCGACAGCATCCTCAATAAAGGCATTTGTAATTTATTAGAACATAGGTTGGCAGGCGAGCTCGTTTTCAGGGGTGATTCAGCAGGCTAAATAGATTCTATTGAGTGAAAAATATACTCAACCTCAGCAAGTGGATGTAACAATAATATTGTTCCCTAAACGAACTCTTACTTGGACCCCAAAACGTTAACCCAGTGGAGCAGCCAAGTGGGAATTATGGAAAGCGAGGGCCTGATTCAGATCAGATTTCATCAGCAATGCGAATCCACTCACCCAACCGAGGATTGAACTCGGGACCATAAAGGACGCATGCGTGCTACCCACTAGACCATCCGGAAGCTTCACAGGGCGTTTTCCGCCTTGTAAATACATATGCAATAGCATACCCATATCTGAAATCTTATTATTTGTAATATTCAATCCGGCTCAAAGGAATCGATGATATTCGAGGGGACCTTTGCCTCAGTGGAATTGACTCACTAGGTTCTTGAGGACCTGGAGTGAAACCGTTCATGCAATGATTCATTCTGACATCCACGCATGATCATGCTGACTGATTTATCGATCAAGTTTGACATGGTTCGCTTCCTTAGTGCACCAACCGTGGCCAATTACACCGGTTTTATCATTCTCGTCCACAGTTATCACGATCAACGGTCAAGGCCATAACGAACCCGGGTGAGGCCATCTTTGCTCGATAACTCACTCATAAAGCAATTCTGTTTGTCTATGAAGAAGTCAGTTCACTCTGACTAGACGGGGTTTTGGTAAACCCGGTACAATCGGTGACGCTTGACGGCAGAAGAACCAATCACTTGGTTGAGTTCCTGGTGAAAAGGGATAGATTGGATTTAGCTGAATTTACGATGAATTCACTCGAATTTACAGCCGATTCACTTGTAGTTAAAATGTTATATTTGTTATCTATGTTCAATCTTTTTACCCGTAGCCAGTTGCAACCCAGTACGAATCATATTTAATGCGCTGTATGTGCACAGACATGCCAAACGATGTGAGTACAAAGAAACATTCGGGAAGATAAACAATAGTTTAGTATTAACATGAGTGGAAAGTTGCTGTGGAAATGTTCAGAAGAACTTAAATGTACCACGGACTGAGAATTGGATTTTAACCTCCCGATTATTATAGTGCTTTGTTTTCTTCCAGTTAGAAGTGAAGGGAAGTGTGAATGGCTTTCTTGTTTTTCACATTTAGTGATTGAGAAATGCTTAGACCGCACCTTATTGTTGCGGAGGAACTCATTGCATAATGTGAATTTACCACTGAATCAATGTATAACAGAGGATGACTTTATCCAATTATATATAGAATTATGTTGTTTAGAGAGAAAATGAAACATGAACAGAAATCCTGTTCAGAAACCAAATCGATAAAGCGGTACAGTGTCTTCCGGCCTTTCCGTCCACGATCCATTCACTGCACAACATTGAGTTATTACTTATGCTACTAATGAGTAGTTGAAATTAACGGTTTGGTTTTAAGTGGTATCCGCGTTGTGGGCTGATAGCACTAGGAAGTTTTATTATTCTCTCAAACTATTTACTATCATTTCCTATTTAGGAAAACTGCCCTTTATTTCTGTGCTTATTATTATATTAGGGTGACAAAGTTTTAGACAAAAATATCTTGTAATCGTCGCTTCTTGTGTATTCAATCGCCTCTTTACAGTCTACTGGGGTAACACGAAAATTTTGAGTAAACTGGCCTATACATATTGCCATTTTGAAAGGAATAAACTCTAGAATTTACCGCTACGGTTTCCAGTTTTTGCAATACCAAGTTACTTCCGACTTTTTTTAGGCGTTTTCCAAACAATAAACACAATCCAATATTGTTTCTAAACAAATGAGAGAATTAATCAAAATCGTCGTTTTGTGCTACCTATGGTGTATACAAACATGAATCGTACGACTATCCTCCTCAATCCTGACAGTAGGAACAATGGTCTACTATTACACTATTACACTTCATTCGATTCATTCTGAGGATAAACCAGAGATGACCGTTTATACTTGTCTTCGATAAGTGTCAACTCAATTAGGTGTGCAAATTTTGAAATCACGGAATAATTATTCAGGTTTCCAACAGTAAGTTTCATTTCAAAATAAAGGCCAGTGGGAAGTTCACAAATATGGAACCGTCCTTTTTCTAATTTGCCGTTTAGCTTATTACGTGAAACCGAACTTCAACTATATGTAGATGTGCACCAATTCAGCCTACAATGCACGAATGTTTCATGTTGACACTGCAGCAAGGACACTATGCCTTGGTGGGTGAACGGAATAATTCACCCCCTATGAAGATACCAATAGAGTTCGACGGCTGCGTACTTTTGTCCGATCCAATCCTTACCTTCTTCGTGCAACTGACGAGTATTGATCATATCGCTTTCACTATCAGTCCATTGCATTTAGTGTGATATATCCGTTGATTATGGAATACTTTTTTAAATTCGGTATATTGAACAGAATGGAGACGGTATAAGCCAATATCTTCTTGCAGAGGAGTAGGCAGTCAGACAAACAGTTATGCTGTATTATTCACACCAAAGACGAGACTATGGAGGCGATAATCGAATCTGGCGGCAGTTCTGAAGTTCTAGTGATTACTTTGGATGACATTAACATAAAATTGTTTATATACTTGATGCCAAACAGCTTTCGTTTGATTTACAGGCAGAAACTATGTTACAAACTCTTATATTTCTACTGTGAGGTACAGCGACCGAACATTTGTGCTCTCAGCAAAGAACCTGTTCTGTTCGTAATGGTAAGCAGATAAAACATGTCACATTGAGCAGCTGCCAGAGTAACGGCAAGTATAGATGGAGGAACATCGAGCAAACGAGATTTATAAACGAGAAAAATACATTGCGCCCCATCATTCTACTATTTATCACGCTGCAATGTAAGTAGATGCCTCGTTAGAAAATAAATGTGATCATATGCTTTTATATTTTCACCTATTATCTTGTGATTATTATTACATATCAGTAAATGTTAAAACGTCTGTCAGACAATGATAAACAAAAAAACATTTCATTACCATTTAACAAGAATGAATTTGTACCTAAATTAAAATCTGAGATTCTTAGGAAAACAAAAATACGGTTTCGTTAGAAGAAACATTGCGCGTGAAATAAAACTTATTCAATGCGAAACGTCACCGTTTCTCCTAAGTCAAATGAAGTCAAAGACAACCCACCTCCGAAAAACTCCTCGAAACAAAATTCTGCAATGAGCTTGGTTTTTCGAAACTTTCTAAGCCTCACATTTTCACAAGGAAAGGAAAGTAGAGAAAAGTAAAGATGTTTCATCATTGCAGTGTGCACTCCGTGGCTCGTTAGGTGAGAGTGTAGTCAAAATCAAGGTTACAGTTTTCTGGTCGGAAGTAATTACAGTCGTTTGCCTTACTCATGCCATAGGGTTTTTCGCACAAATGAATCGATTTACGGTATAGATAACGATACAGATTGTTACTGACTTTCCTTGTTTCGCACATTCTGTGGATATCAAAATTTAAAAGTTGAAAATGTTTTATTCAGTTTGTACTTGGGGGCATCAATTTTGGGTGCAGAAACAGCGTCAGATGGTACAGAATTCCAAATACTACACACTCTGAGGGCAAATGAATGACTTCGGCTTTGTATTTGACAGTTTTCGAGCACTAATTTGAATTAGTATTCCTTAGATGAATGTTGAACGACTAGACGAACAAGGAATGCCATCGGTGATCAAGGTTCTGCATTATTGGATACAGCAAACTCAAGTGTCCTCAAATTCAGCCATACTGTATGCAGTACGATCCGAATGATTCCTGTCTTTCTGCATTGGTCTTGGAATGCAGTCCCTCAACCATTTTGGTGGCCATGGTTTGTGGACGTTCCATAATCTTACATTTGCGTTGCGACCATGTATTACACTACCAAATGATGTTCCCCAACTGGGGTTGAGTAAAGGCTGATAAAAAACTTTGGAACATCATGGTTTCAAATATTCCAAATACTCACTATGTCAGTTTGCAGGGGACGACGCCCTAAAGTAGTTTAAAGAACGACTTAAGTCGCCTTAAACAACGATACTGCGATCCGTCTCCTTGAAGGCATACGGAAGTTGTTGTTATTTTCAGGACGTACGGAAACCGAGTTTAGTGGTGAAGGGATCCCATGACTTGTGGTGCATTGAATTTGATGTCATTTTCTATCAACCAACGTGAAATAGCACTAAATGTTCTCTGAAGTGCCGGTGAGTTCCGAGGTTGTGTCACTGTTTTCCATAGTGTTGGATTGTCCGCTTGTGGTCCCATACTGTCCGTTAAATTGTTTATGAAAACTAAAACAGTTAAGGAGTCAAGCACGGATCTTGAGTGAACTGCTCGAGCTACGTTGATGCAATCAGATAGCGACCCAGAAACTCAAACTACCAAGGTGCTTTGTCAAAGAAATCCTTCTACACAACGCAGTGTACGTCCGTGAATTCCACAAGCTCAGGGTTTCCGCAGCAGTATTTTGTGGTCCTTTCGGTCAAGCGCTTTGGAGTATTCGAGGTAATTCAAGTCCATTGCATCAACTTAACCGCCCGTTTTTGTCCACGCTTTTCGGGTTAGAAGCAGGTCAGTGGTACACGATCACCTGCGACAAAACCCATGTTGAACCTGGGATAAAACATTGTATTTTTCCAAGTGAATCTACCATCTGTCTGCAACAATGGATTTCATGATTTCGGATAATGGGGAGAGGGCAGTAGTTAGCTGGGTCATTACGACGACCACCTTTGCATACTGGTGAGATTATTCCTTGTTTACCTATTTGTGGGATCACCGTTTCGATGAACATCTGTTGGAATATTTCATTTACTGGCTAAGCTAAGTTACTTGCGAAGTTGGTAAGGGTTTGTGGATGGATGCTATCTTGTCCCGGGGATGAATTCGTTTGCGAACGCCGCTGTTTCGATAGTACGATTTTTTTGGGAGAGGGGGAAATCAATTGTGTGTAGCGTGGGGTTTCGGGTATCCCCGGCTAACAGAGGCGTTCAATACAATACATGTTGGGTTCGGTCAAAAAGGATGTCTGTCTGCAATTTGGAATCCAAGACCTAGCAGAAACAGTTAATGACGGAGGTGATCTGAACAGATAATTAATCGTAAAAGTGATTCGCACTATACCACAAATACCACAGCAAATCCGGTAGTACTTGGAATTAGGCTTTTAAATACCTTCAAAAGGATTTCACTCTGCCATCTGTATTCAGTAGGCGGAAAGTGGGAAAAATAGTTCGGTCATAGCTGTCTCTGGAGAATGAAAGCATGATAGATTGCATCAAAAGCCAAAGATCAATTTGGGAGTACGGGTGAAAGTAGTGTTAGGCGTAGGTTATCCTCGATAACTTTAAATGCGTCTGCCGTAACTCCAGGTAAATGCTTTGTAACTTCTAGTAGCAGTTGTTTTTCAGGTAAAGACCGAAAATATGACTGAGACAAAGTACAGCGAAAAGAGAAGGATTCAGACTATTTGTCTCACTTGGACCTTTTGCCCTTGATTGAGTGTGGCTAAGACGTGAATAAACAAACCTCATATAAGTGGCGTCAATCGGTAGATGATTGAAGAGAGCAATAAGCCGAAAACCATAGTCAAGTCTTATAGTAAACAAGTTCGTCGGCGGGCCCAGTTTGACCCTTCAGCCAGATTTCTTTGAGACAAGTTAAACTTCGAAGTTAACCTCTTTTTCGGAACCACAATCACTCACAGTGGAACCACTTGATTGAATTCCATTAATCTACTAACTACTAACTATACGTGCTGCGATAAAATCTGTAAATAAATAAACAATACTCTCCGAGCAATCAAGTGCTTTTGATGGAAGCCTTGCAAAGTTGAATGATATATATGCAGATATTAAACAATTATGCAAACAGGCAGCACCAACATTCCCGCGTATAAAACGAATGGATCAGTTAGAGTTTACCTTGATCCTGAGGTTCTGTGAACCGCTTTAGCAATTTCGACAAACGTCTGACACATATGGATGGTATTTGATCCAAAACAGCGAGTGATCGTAAAATTATCAAGATTAACTTGAGTTCTGCGTACTCGCAAATCAAAATAAATAAAAATTCTCACACCCCAACAGTAATCACAATTCACAGTGTGCATAGTACACCAGTTTGATTCTTGACAAAATTTGGCCTTGGAAATACTTATAATTTGATCAAAGACTACTTGTATCTATGCGTAGTTGGGCAAGATTAGAACTTCGGATGAAACAGATCATGTATAATAACAGGCCCTATATACTCACCTTTGGCACGTATACGAGTATAGAATGAAACTGAAGCGAACTATATGTGTAATTTATGATTCGATTTTACCGTATTTGTGTGTAGCTGGTGTACCGCTAACCCATGTCCATTGTTTCGTTCTGCCGAACTTTACCGGTTGAAAGACTGTGAGCTCGAATTTTATCTAATAATCCTTCTATCTTCTCCTGTTAGGATTTCTCGCTGCAGCCATTTATCTGAGCACCAACGACAACGGTTGCATTGGCATCACGGACTCGAGCAAAGTGATCCCGGTATAGTGCTTCCTAGTTTTCAGTTCACAATTCAATTGTTCTATACAAGACGAATTTCTCTTTGAAGTTTAATCGAATCCTCCATTACTCTCATGAGCCTGGCAAATTCACCTCAATATATCATGCAAACACGTACGCACACTCACAAGCTGACATGGATGTTCTGTTCCACATGCATACAACCGCAGAACGATCCAATTTCAGCTTTAGTTAACAAATCACAGATCCAAAGTTCAACTAATGGGTTTATCAATTCCATTATCAACATGTTTCGGCTACATAATCCTTTTAATTGTTAATCGGTTATGTATGATGTAAAAATTTGTAAATAACTGACATTTCCTTATAAATCATTGCACCTGTAATGCGGATTTCCGATAGTTGATTTACTTTTAAAATTTTGATGTTTATTTTATCGCTATATATCTATTTGCATCTCAGGTAGCCAAATCAACAATAAAGCGCGTCTAGAACACTTGTTAAGCTAGTGCCATAGTCTTATTTTCCAAGTTGGATACTTCGGAACCCAACAAATACAAACATTAAGTAAATTCCGGCCTGCTTAATTATACGCGGTACACATGTACTCGGAGATAATTTCAGTGCAGCCCATAACGGGCATTGTGAAATATTTTCATTATGGCTTGCAAACCAGATTCGGGCAAGCTGTTCTTTATGTCCACAACCGAAGGATGAAGAGCGATCTGTGACTCAAATTTCCCATGTGACAAAAAATAACCCGAGAGATGATCGATGAGGAAATGTTTGACGAGGTTTTCTGGGTGATCATTGTACAATTCAGTAATTAATAACGTGTGAACCAGTAATACTCCACATTTCCCCCTCATTCAGTACTAGGAAGGTAACTACAATTCGTTTCAAATGCACAGGATTGATCATCCTGCGTCCTCTAAATACCCCGATCATAAGTAGATGAGATGTCCGATTCTTTTTTACCAGGGTGTTTCATCTTTCTACTACCTTGTGATCAGTCTTAAGTTGCCTCTAGAATCAGCCCAAATCATAATGCGCTCATAATATCGAACGGTCAGTACAATACATGATGTGAATGATGAGCTTCAAAGTATGTTTCAATTTTAGAGACTGAATAATAACAGCCTTATGTTTGATCCTTTCAACTATTAGTCACATTATCGTTGGAGTTCCCGCAACTCCCATGGAAGCAATTTATAAATGCTTTCTGTGATAATTTTCAAGTTAAAGCAGTTTCTAATTTTCCTAAATTAATCGTTATATTATCATTTATTACTGGCATAGATTATTTTGCTCATAAAGGTTGAGTGGAATGACACTATTCGCATCAATCTGCAAAAATTCAATTTCGTAGGTTTGCCTGAGATGCGTTTGTCACAATTACAGAGTATATTACACGATAAAGTAAGTCCTAAAACCTTCTTGTTTGTTCATTGTTTCCAATACAAAAGGAAAAGGCCAAATTTGCTTGGTTACTTTAGTTTTTTTCCACATTCCCGTTTACGGTTTCACGCACCTACTCGTACACATAATGGATATCACTTCGCCAAATATTTGCAAGTTATTTACATCTATATACCAGATTTATTCCAATCGTTGCCGCAAGACAAATTGTTTGACCAGTTCGAGTGCATGAATGGAGGAAAGCTAATAACCGTGTTACAGTCGATCGAGTTGGTGTGAATGTGTCTGTCCTAAGGTGGGCAATATAGCCGCGGGGTGTTCTGGTCGGTAAGTGATGTCCCTTGATACATATAGAATTGTTCTTCGCCTCATTGCTCACCAACATAGATATCAGTATGTCCTACGCATATACCATCACAAATTCACATATAAGACTATGGAATGGATAGTTTCGAATTACCGACTAGGAGAGGCTGAAGTCGCTAAGCGACACCTATCCTCACTAACCAAGAAAGAATGAGCCGGACGGTGATTATTATTGTTGTAAACTCAATCATCACTGAACGCTTCGGGAAATCATGCCGAACCTGCTGTCGTTTGGGGATTGTGGATGGGAGGGGAGTGCGACGGTTATAAGTTGTGCAAGCTGATGAGGTTGGAGCAATTATGATGTAGTACCAGGAATATGCTACCTGATTTCTTGATCCATAGCAAACGGATATATGAATGGGGAATTATTAAATAAGGTCAATTCGATATCGACGAGAGAACATAATGCTACTGTTCAAGGTCAGGGCTAAAGCAAAATGAGTCTTTAATGTAATCAATAATCCATAACTAGAAAATACATACCAGCAACAGTTGAGATACACGGATAATGCAAATGGTTTAGTTGGAATCGATTAGAAGGTTCTGGTTTACACTAATTTTTAATGTAAATGACAATCTTTTTTAATTCTGATCGTGACACGCGATACCAATTCGATGTCTTCTGCTTTTTGCCAACAGTATAATGTGCATTGGAATGTGTGCACTTTGTCAGCCAACCTAAAAAAGAAATCCGATTTTTGTCGGTTTACTGACTTCGACTCTGTTTCATCAACTAAGTGGAACGGACCATCCATAATCTTCAGTGTCTGGACACAGATACCATTGAGCATATTCATGCACGAGTACCTCAATGCACAGATCCCAGTTGATATAGGTAAGCAAATTTAGTCCGTTTCTTATAACGAAAGACACATTATGGTGTGGTTCACCATCGGTTTTTGATTCGCATGACCTTGTCCAATAGATAATCCAGTCTTCACTCTTGAATTGATCGGATTGATTTGTTTTTTGTTTATCACTTGACCTCCGACCCTTACATGTGGTAACGAGAAACTGCTTCCTCCCACTTGAAAGCTGCAATAACCCAGTACACAGCTCTACATGTAGGGTGTGGTTAGCTTGATGAATGAAGCTTTTTTCTCTCTATTCAGTTTATTTCCTTTTACCAAGTATATAAAGATACAATTTTCAGGAAGATGCGGGCGGGGGGGACGATCAAAGGGCTGCGTAAATCACAGAATGGGGAGAATCAGGTTGTGGTTCGTCAGATGTCTGTCAACATTATGTGCACTTAATCCAGGTGGTGGTGGCACAGTGGTTTATTCGCTGTCACCGGCGTGCTTTGGACCCTATGATCCGAGGTTCGAGCCTTTCTACCGCCCCCAACTTTGGTGGTAGGCAGCTCTGCTGTCGTCCGGTCCAATACCCCGCCCAACCTATCGCGGCCTTATGTGGTGGTCAATTTCACTGGCAGTACCTGTTTGCCCACTTACCATTGGCAGCCCTAACAACTATTTTATTATAATTGTCATTTATTTTTATTTCCCATCGGTTATACTTTTGGGGACGGAATAATATTTCACACACTGAGGCCATTATTCTTTAGGTGTTTGATGCTCGCCGGAGACAGTAGCACCGCCCATACTTAACAGTCGTCTCTAGCTAGTCACTGTGTTTCGGAGTTCTATCTTCAATTGTTTCCCCGGCAATCATTAAATGCATTTTAACCGGGTTAGCACTTTTGTATTCATTAATCATCTAGTAAGCATTCTCACGAGCATTCTCGGCTCACACTGCGACATTAAACCCGTACTCCAATAACTTACGTCAGCATTCCACCTTGCTCCATTGTTGTCCAAAACCGTACCTTATACTACGGCTGATGCGTCTCATATTCACTTCTGATATATCTATCTTCAAATTCCTTTATCCTTGTATCCAGTGCTTACCCGTTCATTCGACATCCGCCAAATAGCTTTTACTCACATCTCACAAACTGCTATTTAAAAAGTGTGACTAACCCTTCGATTCCCACTTATACGCATAAGCATTAGCAGAACGGCGGGCATACAGGAGCAAAGCCAAAACTGAATCGAGCTGTCGACATAATGTAGTTTAATGCGTTTTGTTCAATCTTTACTACCACAGCCCTATTTCCTTGGTTATTGATCCCCAGCTGTACATTGCCGTACGGTCAGTCCTGAAAGTTGACTGTATGCTTAATGTGCAGAAATCAGTGGAAGCAAAAGGATCACAAAATGGCTTGGTAATACTTTAGCTAACGTAAAGCTGCGTCATGAACAATTACCGTCTTCCAATCAGACAGTTGGGCTTGATTATATGAGAAGAAACTGCAATTTCTGTTCCTCCCACTTAAAGTACATTGTGCTCTGTTCCGGTAACGTTTCATATGAGCTACATTTCCGGTTCCGAAACATCTTCATCAAATCGGAATGTCTGGCACAACCTTGCATAAGCCTTTCAGCTAATGGCTTTAGTAATGCACGTCCATCAATATCATGACGGAAGACGACAGAAGATCACTGGTAGGCACAATAAAGCTCAAGAAATCAATCTGTTGTCTATGAATCATGCAGATCAGAACTGGTTCAACAAGCATTCCGCTTTTCTGTCTGGCTCTCAGTTCTGAGCTCGTCCATCGCACCGGAAAATGGATGCTGTAATTCTCAGCAACAAGTGTGGCGAATATACAAAATTTTATTACCTGTCAGTCCTTCTCTTTCATATGGATGAATCAAAGTTACGAGTTCTATGGAGATCCAATTATTTACCACCACCTAGAACTGGCATTGCTGCCGAATGACCTTAGACACGGTTCTCGTTTCTGGAAATACTGCCTCAGTATTATTGATTAGCAACAAGTGAGAAAATTGAAGGAAATCACTTGGCATCACTGGATACATCAAAACCCTTGGTCGTTTCAAATGAGATAGTCTCCTGATCACTCGGTTTTCACCGGAATGTGAGTCTGGAGTCCTTGAATTTTTCAACATTCATATTCTTGACGTTCCGTTCGTTCCTTGTAATTGTTCGGCTATTCCGGACTTTTGTACATTCCACCACTCGTTCGCGTACTCAATCTGTTGTGTCACCTACTTAGCCTGAACCGAATTTCATCACTCTATATTTTTCTTCCCTATTATTCTTTGGCCGCCAGCAAATTCGTGGGCTTATTCTCTCTTTATTTATTTCTTAAATCGGATAGAAATCTTTATCTGCATTGGAACTCTGTTAGATGTGATCTATAAGAAGTCATTAAAACCACATTTGTACATTTCTCCAGTTCGCAGCTCGTTCTCTCTCTCAGTCTTCCTTCGTAGTCTATTGCTGATTCGCATTTTATTGTTATCACTCAATCATGTGAGCACTTAAGCATGGATCTTACTCAAAGTTTTGTGTAATATGCTTTTTACTAGCTGACCCTCGAGGGCGATCAAAACGGTTTCTCTGATATTTTTATGGATGCTTTTTTGTTGATGATGGATTAATAAATGTTGCCGGCCTGACGACCTTGAATAACTGATGAAAGTAGGACAGGCTTGACCCTAGTGTGGGCTTGTAACTTACCATGTGTTTGTGGTTCTTTGTTGAAAACGACGGATGAAATATCTTTCCTTGATATCATGGAGCTCTCTCGCACGTTAAACATATAACATGAATTTAACTAGGTCTTGAGCTTGGTTACATTTTTAATGAACATGATAGCAATAAAACCCTCACGTGTGCGCTACAAAAGTTAACTGTTAAATATCGCTAGGGCTAAGTGAAGCAAATCATGGAACCGTCCCAGTGATCCATAAACAACTTTCGAGCTGGACTGTCCAGCAACTTTAAATCAACCTGACGCTTGGAGGTTGACAAGATCTGTGGAATGAAATAATCGGATTACGACCGAACCTTCATACTGGTAGCCTTATGAAGCAATGGTTCAACCAAACTCGATATATTACATAGGTTGCACAATTCCATGGCTATAATCTTACATCGTACTGGTGCCTCACGCAAGCAATGGCACCTAAGTCATATTCCAGCGTGTTATTGCCCTAGTTTATAAATTGTGTATAACAATATGCTACATCGAACCAATGGTTCGGCCTATATGCAGCCCCGATTTGAATCAGATCAAAAGCATCTGGTCTATGCGCATCCGGAAAGTGTACAATCACTAAAAAACACAAATCAGAGGCATTGCGGATAAGGGAATCGAATAATATCGCTACGGTCACGATTCGAAATCTTATAGAGTCATTCCTCAGATGATGCAGTATCTTTGTCAGGTTGAAAGTTTTATTGAATCTATATACTGTCGTTAAAATAAGAGATGTCTTGATGATATTTGGCACCTCAGCTTTTCATCTAAGTGAAACCTATATTCTGAAAAATGTTGATTATCGTGCTAATGGGAAAAGACGGTAATCCAAAAATCTAGCGGGACCGTAATACATTTTCGTGGAGTGTATTTGTTCTAATGGATAGACAAAATTTCTCTCGCACACTCGTCTTATTATTAAATGTACTGAGAAATCAACCATTTTGACTTTCACGTGATTGGTTTAACCGGTTACGCCATTCGACCCACTAAAAATTACGCTCTCGATCGACTGTTTCTTCATCCCACAAACTGACCAATCAGTTGAGGCGGACATTTAATCGGTTCTTGCTCGCCCCTTAAATGTCCCTTCTTCCCCCTGAACCATGGATGACGAACTGAAACTCTCCTCGTTGTATGTATGCTATAAGAAGAACGTGATCACAATCGAGTGTTGTAGGTGTGTTGATGACGCGAGCGCGAAATATAGTTCGGCTCAGTGAGACCGATCATCCGTGTGACGGTGAGTGCGTGCGTGCTCCTGTGCGTGCGTAGTTTGGAGTGAACAAATGAAGAGCAGCTGTGCACAGCTTGAACCGAGGGATCGGGTGGTTGTCGAATGTCATCTTTCTTACATCGAATCATCATTGTTTGTAAGCCTACGTTACTCAATGCGCACCCCTCACAAAGAGTCAGTTTGCGATTACCGATTGGCCGCGATCGGGTTGTTAGTTGCACACGATCACATGCATACATACATAAAGATGAGAAGGCAAACAAAGAAGTTGGAAAAATTGCCATCTGTAGTTTGACCGGACCAAGTTGTAACTGAGTTGTGGAACGAGCTGATAACAGTCTGATTTATCATCTACCTGGTTGAGTACCAGTAGTGGATGAAACATGTGGCTAGGATGGTACATTGTCAACCTTTCATTCATTTGGCGCCCACTTTTCTGTTTGTTGGTTATTTCTCTGTATCCAAGTGAGTTATTTAATTTCGTTTAATGTAAATTCCCTTTTAATATGTAGCCGGAAACGACAGGGAATAAACAGTAACTCTAAATGGTACATAGTGTACCCAAACTCAGGCGAGACTCATTTTGAGTACCCCTGTTCCCAAGATCCACTTACTTGCCTGCCTCTGTTTTCGAGTACTCGTTACACTCTTATTTCTATATCTCTGCCTGATGCTAGCGGATAATTCAGTTAAGTACTGCCATAAGAGACTGGTAATATTCCATCTCACTCTTCAATATCACGTTATAGAAGAAAAAACGAGACAATAAGAACATTGAATTTGAAATTATTTTGTATCATCCATTCGAATTCACCTAACTCTCTGTTATGGTGCATGTCTCATTCTTTGGTCCCGTCCACAGTGTAGCTCAGCGGAAAGAAATTCAGTTCCTGTTCCGAAGGTTCGAGATTCCAGCCGCAACATTGCTGATATGTCCTCAAAATAACGAAACCAAGTTCCAATTATCCTTGTTGGTCACCAACAACAGTAATATGTGTTGTTATTATTACGGGTGGTAATTTTATCATAGAATAAAGAAGGCTTTTGGTTCTGATTATAATAATGTTGAATGCGAATATGTTCCTAATTATCTTCAATCACCATTTGAAAGTGCGTGACCTTCAGTTTTATGGTCAAATTTGTAGTGGTTCGAAAGTTACAACTCAGATTTGGAACAATTTCATGTAAAGCAGCATAGAACTTCATTGTTTCGAATAAATGAGGATGATAGTTAGGTTCAACACATGAATTTTAAATAGTCTATCTCCTTTCATTCAGTGCACAGTAAATAAGCCGATGAATGCAAATTTTCTACTTTCTATGCTAAATTACTTGACTAAATACTAATCTTGAAAGAACCTAAAATATATTTCAAGAAACATAAGAGTTGACCTTGAGGTGTGCGGTTTGTTGTGGTAATCCTCATTCCAGGAAAAAAGCCCACGAGTTTTTTTCATATATTTGAAGCAGTAAAGCAACTTAATTGAGACGCACATATATCCGATGACCCCTGAAATAATCTACGGAAGTCCTACTTTCCACAGGTAAATTATGTCTTCTCGCTTGCGTTTGGTAGTAGAAAACGGCTAGACCTCATTGAATATTATTTTTTACTTTTACGTGACTTCTGAATGTGTATAATCCAATGTCGAATTTACTCAATTACCGCCCAGCAGATGGGATTTAGATGAATTCGCAAACTTTCCTCTGTGCTAAAAATAGAGATACGTTAACTGCTTCGACAGTAGTCGTCAGTGGTTAGGGTGCGGTATGCATTAGGAAAGTGGCAAATGCCGTTGAGCAGTCAAATCGGTGGACTCCATGCAAAAGTAACTGCCTCCAGTGCTCAGGAATGAAGAAGAGCAAATAGAGCACTGAAAAAATCAAAATACAATATCCGTATCAAGCTTGTCAGTCTGTTTATGAATAATTACTTATCATGCTTTTTACTGAAACTTCAACTGATGCATCGATGACCATTCTCGAAATCGAGAAATCGTACATTTTATTGGCTTTTGGCTAATAAAAACAGAAACACAAGTGGATATTATTTGAGATCTGTTGCATGTGATGTGAGGCACTGTCATACTGTATCCCGTGAATGAGGCTCGGAACACCAAGCTTTGGGAGGAGCAAGTGTGATGGAAGTCAGACAGTATGATCAATACCTGTACCAGACTAAACAGACAGTTATATTGACTGGGAAGTAGATGCATTGAGGCTGTTTGCATGCTTTTCAAGTCATATCAGAATCAGAGTGATTGTTAAAGTCTATAAATCACTAGTTGTTTTACGATAGTCAAAATCTGAGGTTTCTTTTTATCCAGTTGTAAGCGGGTTACCTCATTTTCGGTGACAACGTGCATAGGTTTATTGCCTAACCGGTCGAGATAATTATTCACTATTTTGAGGGCATCATGTTGCACAATGAAATATATTGCTGTCGTTTACCAGAAGAGTCTAAGCATTAATTTTCGTGCACAAGATCTGGAAAATAAAGGGAAGTTAAATTCAAACTACCTGGGTTCTTCTATCGTAAATTGCGATAAAAGAGCACGCGAGAATTTCCTGAATGTGAATTTACACTTGATATTGGGGGGTTGTCATCGTAGTTAGTTCAACAGAACGGTAAACAGCATATCGTAATCGTCGGTTCCTTATTGAACGAGCACCATGTAGTCCTCTCCTTGTCCCATTCTCATTGATACTGACATAATGTGTGATATTTTGATACCCAGTTTGTATTGTCAGTCCACAAGCAGAAAATTGTGCGGGTTTATTTTCAATGTTAATTTTGTGAAATTCATGTTTTAATGGATAAATTACTTTTGAGGAAACTGGACATCCATGTATTTTGGTCAACAATCGGCTCATTCAACTTTAAATGAAAAAAATATGAATTTTTATTATCAATTAAATTATTATTCTTATTTTAACCATGATCTTTCTATTTCCAGTTGTTTGTTTACAATGTAATTTAGACTCATTGATTATCATCATTCACTTATTCGCATAGACTATTTGTTTATTTGTGTTTTCTGCAGAAATATACTGACAACCCTTATTTGTTCACCATATTTTTTATATGATATTTGGATGAAAATAAATAGGAATAAATGAAATCCTTTTTTCATGTTCATATTTATGTAATGAACAAAAATTGTAAAAGGAACATTCAGAAAGAAGTCCATAGCTAATCGAATGCTGTGAAGCAGTAAAAATATATTTGCTTAATTTTATGGAAGAACTCATCGTGTATAGAGCAAAATAAAAGCCAGAAAGAACTGATTCGACCTGTGTGGATCTCAGCATCAGTGTGAATCTATCGACGCAACTGGCGACCAAACCAAGGACCTCACAGGTATAAAACAAGCGTACTACCTACCCGGCCACCAGGCAGCTCATCCGACCGTTGTTCATTTCCCATTTACACGCTATAGTACAACCCATGTTTACGAGCTTGTTCTGGGTATCGCGGCTCCCTCATCTCAACACTAGCCTCCTTAATTTTGTTTCGGTTATCGCTTACCACAGAATGAACCGCATTTATGAAGTACCCTGAGAGTCAGGTACACTTAACTTCCCTAAGGTTGCTAGGCCTCTAACCTGTCTTCGACGACGACGTATGACCTGTAATGCAGTAGGTTTTTTGCAGTGATGCCTTGGGTTTTAAATCGTCATGCATAAGTGAGGTTAAAATTCAGTGTGCCCCATAGGATCCGAATATATTCAGGTTTCTTTTCATTTCCTTTTTACCTCCTGTTAGTGAATATACAATGATACAATTTGGTTGTGGAATTCGAAAACACGTCCTCCGGGGTGATAACTCGGTGAGGCTACCACTGGATCAGTTGGTTGAACCCGCCCCCCATCGGACGGTTGCAAGTAGGGATGGGGTGGGGAATGACCAATGCACCGTGCAAGCAGTTTCATGGAACCACAAGCGAGGATTAGTTGACTAGTGTGGACCGAGGGGGAAGATATGCTTTGTAGGAACATGCCAAATACCTGATCCAGATGCGCTACTTCAATGGGAAACCATAAATACAGTAAACGGAAGAGTATGCGATGACACAGTTTAACCGTAGAAATTTTAAGGCGTTAAGAGGGGGGAGGCTACGCTTTAACTTGCATGGATTACCATCACCCATAACATGACAACTGGAAGTTTCAAAGGTTTGCACGTCTTGACTTTGCCACATCTGAACATTTCTAGGGAGTTTAAGTTCAGTGTCAGATAATACTTGTTATTGATTAAAGCATTAGATTGACAGTAGATACCGTGTATTATATTATATGACCTTGTATTCGACTATATTTCGGTACATCACTTAATCAGAAGGAGCATTACCCATGATTTGGGCACACGTCTTGATTTTACCACATTCTTCTCTGACCTTCGGATAAAATGACGTTTTCCATCGTAACGATAATAAATGAAGCACAAATAGACCCAACAGATTTCAGGAACTGGATGGATGCAATTAGTTTAATGGGGGTTAAGCTTAGGCCAATGAGGAGGAGAATTGCTAAAAATGTGACAAATTTAGTCGGCGAAGGAGCTTAGAATGGAGGGAAAGCTAATGAGTTAGCACAGCATATCATCTGCGTATTTGTAAACACTTGAAGGAGAAACAAAAATGATCACAAATGTACATAGAACATAGGTAGGAGGATAGCGCAGCTCCTTGAAGATCTCCACAGTTGTTGACTAACGGTGTAGATAAATGCAGTGGTGGCCCGGCGGTAACGTCACCAAATTACCACCTCGGAGGACGTTTGTTCGAACCCCACCGACACCGCCTGACTTTCCCCATGGCAGCCCTTTGATTGGTCGATTCCCCCATTTTGAAAATTGTATCATTATGTATTCAATAAAAGGAAATAAAATATTATAAAATCATTGTTATATCTAATGGTTTGTATACCATTATTAAAATGGTTGAATAACCAAGCTAACGATTGCTTGAGGAATTTAAGCGATTCCAGTTTTCGTAATAAATTTGATCGAGGAATGGAATCAAAGGCTGAAGAATGGTCCTGAAAAAAAACAGAACAGACTAAACAGAGTTGTTCAAAGACAATGTGATAAAAAGAAACAGGGTGGAGTCTGCGTCAAAGGCGGATGTG
This sequence comes from Echinostoma caproni, assembly GCA_900618425.1. Classification (NCBI taxonomy): domain Eukaryota; kingdom Metazoa; phylum Platyhelminthes; class Trematoda; order Plagiorchiida; family Echinostomatidae; genus Echinostoma; species Echinostoma caproni. The sequence goes on from UZAN01039550.1 coordinate 141,606, forward strand.
TGAGACTTGTAAGCAAACTGTAACGAATCATTGGGATTGTTCATAGATTGCTGAACGCGTTTGAGGATATCATTTTTAGTCAACTTGAGATTTGGAGATGTTAACGCTACGGTACGAAATTTTTTGAAGAGGGCTGAAGATTTGGATGCTTTGAGGATAGATATGACCGTGACCGGCCTCCAACAGTCTAGGATAGTAGATGGCTAAAGAGATTCATTTGCAATGTAAGTGATTACCCCAGTTACGGAAGAATTAACAAATTTGTAGAGTACCAGGGGAAATTATCTTGGTCTGTCCAGTATAGAGTTACCTCTTGTTGGAGAATGAGCAAGATCGGTCAAATGTAGTGATAAACATAGGAAGGTCCCAGTTTGGTTTAAGTCCCCAACAACTATGTTTAAGCTAACATCTAAAGTAGGCAATATAGCATATAAATGAGTCCAAGAATGACAAAGCAACTGATTTTGTACGGGAGGGTGCTGTTTGCAAATTAGTGAAACTGATATGAGTTGAACGTGAAAAACGTAAAAAAAACTTGAGTAACATTGCACGATTCGACACTCAACACATTTTGAGTAGTATTGAAAGGTAACATGCCACATGCCACATCATAAAATGTTGGCGTATTTTACAACACCCTTCAGTTTTCTGTTCTTCGGTTCCACAGTCCTGTCTAATACATTGTAAGCTGTCGATCGACACTGGACTGTCGTCATTCATCCAGGATTGTTGTAGAAATGCTGCACAAGTGTTCGTCTGACACCTTAACCGGCGAATACGAGTCGAATCAGACAATTTTGGAAACAGAGACCGAGTGTTGGTGCTGACCAATAAGGGAACAGATATTTTTGGCAAAGGGGTGCAACTTATCATATTGCACGCTTGCGTTTTTTGGTCCATCTTGAACAGTGAGAAAATGGAATAGCACAAACCGATGAACCATCAAAAGATGTCATGGGATGTTTGAGACAAATAAGGAGCGGCGACAACACATGATATTGAGTCAAAATGTGAAAATTCTAATAATGTGACAAAATACTTGTAACGCAGTCCATCGAAGGGCGCGCTTGACGTACACCTTAAAAATTATTTTGCACTTCCGACGAAATCAAAATGAGTAAGATTTGGTTAGCAAATTAAATTAATGTTTTTATTATATTGTTTCATAGAAAATGGCTTCAGATCGAAATACTGATAAATTCATACATGCTCATTCGAACGAATGAATGAATTTGTTAACCTGGATTACTATGTAATCCTATGCAATCCCTTTCCTGTCGTGCTTATTGTTACACTGAACCAATTTTCTATTAGCACAGCCAACACATACAAAACAGGATATTTTTGTCAGTACCAAAGATGTTGTATCAGTCGTGAACGGAACGGAAGCGGAACTGGGATGTCGATCAAAAGTGGATTTACGAGCAGAGGTGAGTGATTGCTTAAGTCTAGACAAAAGCCACTTGTTAATCAGCCATAGGCATTTTGTCTTCGGTACGTTTCCTAGAGTGATGAACGGTCAAATAAAAAGGTATTTGCTATTGTTAAGTAAGGGTACCGTTTTCTGAGTTATTCAACTGTGGCTCACATACGCCTTTAATGAATTGAGTGAGGCGTAGAGACAAACGAAACGAGTAGTCTAGTACCAACGAACTTTGATAATGTTATCAGGTTCCGATGTACGAATTGAATAGTGGTTCAAAACAACTTACCACCATTGCTTATTCACTAATGCAGTCCTGAATGACCCCGGTTCATATAATTCCAATAGGTGTAACTCAACTGTTTGAATTTCCGTCTTATGACAAAATCCTGTTAAAGCAAATTTATCCTTCTTTTTGTCTAATAAATGGAGGTATTTCCTAAGGGTACTATTTTGATGTAAGAATTTCTGAACAGAAACAAGAAACAACTCGCAAAATGAGCACAGTTGTTGATAACACTCAAAGTTGCATTACTTTTCATTACATTTTCAACGGATCTGACTAAACTCGCTCGGATAAAACACAGTAAGCAAGTCACATTTCATTCCACCCCAGTATTATGAGGATATTCCGTTTATAATTATCTTTCGATGTCTTTTCAAAGGTAATTTGGATTCGAAGCGAGCTATGAGACAGCCCATGAATGTTCGGTCGGGGTGTTGCGAATTTGAATCGTTTCATTCAAATAAAAATGAAATTTTTTATTATGTATTTCATCACTAATTTTGAACAAATACCCCACTCAACTGTACCAAGTGCGACAAATTGAATGTCGAAATGTTGATACAGGCCGACTATGGAATAGCGATAAATCAAAATTACCTCCTGTTACAATTCGGAATGTCAGCTGAGTAGAAATATATTCACCGTTGTTACCAAAGGTAAATTACTTATAACCGGATAAAATAGAGCTGCAAAAAAGGAGCACGAGTAGCGTATGCACACTATTGGAACAGAATGTGCTGGAATATGCAGACGCAGATTTCCTAAGGAGAGTTCAGAACTGACTGCTATGTTTCGCTGCACCGAGAATCCATTCATGAAGGAAACAAGAGTCACTCGCTGCTGCCTCACTCAGTGAAACGAACTGAAAGCAAAACGTGTTGGCCAAATGAACGGCTATCCACATTTTGCTCAAGTGACTATTGAGCACACGAATTGGTAAAGTAGGAAACTGTATTTTCAAGCACACTATTAAAGACGGGTGAACAACAATTGCTACCTCCTTGTTGGTTCGTTGTGATTTCGGGCTGTGCTGTTCCATCAGCCCTTCATTCGATTCTTTCGGATTTTCAGACGCACAAGTATAGTTTCTAGCTGACATTGTATGACGAACACTTAGTTCGTAAATTTTAGCGGCAGGTTAATGCAGACTGTCATCAGAGTGATAGTCGAAAATTCGATAACACAAATGACAATGGCCTTATTGCATTGCAAAATGACAGGACCATTTAGTAGTGGATCAAGTAGATTAGAGAAAACAAAATGTTCTATGAACGCAAAAAAGATGGTTTCACTCTGGATGAAAACTGGAATTTAAACAAAACAAGACTGAAATAATGTTGGTGGCTAAAGATCGTTCATGAGGCGAACCAGTATTAGTGACTTTTGTGCCCGTAAGTATTCATTAATCGATTCACGTTCTATCACAAGAAGACTGCAGGAGATCTGAAAATAAATGACCAGAGGATTTACGGCATCCAAAATGACATCGAACTCCATGAAAAAGATGTTTACAAATAGAATCGAAGAGATAGATATCAGTGGCAAAAAATAACTTACACCGTATTGTTTGATTTTGTTATTTATCAAACGCAGATGGTGCAGCGAGAATATAATTTACTGGGACCCAGCAGAAGATTCACTATAAATATCCTGTTATTTTGTCCACGTGTTCTGACAGAATGCTATTGGACGTCACGCACTGTCTAACTGATATCTTAACATTAATTTCCGGTTTAATATTTTTCAGAAATGTTTTCTAGTGATCAGTGATTCACGATCCAGTCCAGTGAAAGTACATTAAAATCAACTTATACCCACGATAAGCTTTCGGGACCCCAAATTGCCACATCATAATTACACTCTAAGCAGAAATATTTCTACATTCCAGGTTGTTCAATCATCCGTTGTTCGTTGGAAAATAGCACGTCTTTTTGGCGGTTGCATAAGCCCCCAAAATTCCTCTCAATTTCTCAGTTGATTGATCTCACTGAGTCCTTTCAATGTATGCGCAAATGTTTCCGTCAATTACGATTAATAAGTCAAATCAAGTCAAGTCAAGTATTTGCTTTATGCACCCCGAAAGGTGGATATTCAGCACCAAAATTATTACATAATTATCGTGAGCAGGGAAAATGAATACAATTTAAGAGAGAACTGATTAGAGGTCCGAAACAATGCTTTCTGCACTGACAAGAAATCGGGCAAGATAGGGCACCACTGAAGACCGATAAGCGGTCGTACGAGCAAATATATACTTATAACGGGACCGGGTGGAAGAGGAGGAAACACACTTGACAAGATCTTGATTTAATGGATGTGAAGGGTTATCCATGATTTTTGTTGATAACGAAAAACATGACTTTGTATGTTGGGAAATGATGAAGTGACAGATAGTATCACGGGAAATCCCACTGC
>UZAN01039551.1:0-10533 GCA_900618425.1 Echinostoma caproni
CGGGGGGGGGGCGTGGTTAAAGTCACCAGCTATTAAGTGCAAGCTGTCAGCAAGAGATGGGGCAATAGCCGGTAGGAAATTATCATAAAATGTGTCAATTTCTGACAATCTACACTGGGGTGCAATGTGTAAATTGGTGATAGTGATGAAACAAAAGCAGGAAAATTTGGGGTGACAGACGAAAATCGAGAACTCAGTGCCAATTTGTGAATACTTGAAAAGTATTTCAGACTTTCCACACCCGATTGGATTGATTAAGTTACTCACACCGCATCTGAACTTCTCCCAATACCTTGTTTATTCCGCCGGAAACAGATGAAATTTCCACATCACAATTATTGAGCTATGACTGCACGAGACACATCACAGCATAGGTACAAAACTCCTTTCACCGGAGCAGAAAGAAAAATCGAAAACTCCCCAAACAGAGAACGGTCGTTGCTGCTCACAGCTGTACATACAGTCAACTTTCTGGGTGTAATGCGACGAAGAGTGGTTGGCCAATCGATATGGATGCATTTTCCATTATTTGTGCGGTTGACCCATGACTGGCACTCCAAACAAGGCTATGTGATTTTGCTCACAATGTGTAAGTTTTAACATGAATTATTTTTTTGTATACTGGCGGAGCACGTTTATAAGGCAATTTGGTCGATAAATTCCAGAAGGTTTGGGTGGTGAAAAATCTTGGCGCAACCATTCAAGGAGCGCGTTGTCACACAAGATATCCTAAAATCTCAAGTTCTCTACATTTGCATCACCAATTGACTGAAACAAGATAACTGTCAGAATATTTGTCATGGATTATGGTATTGCCTTCATTAATGTTGACAGATCTAAGCTGATAATTTTCCCGTCTTTCCGCACGGTATCACACAGCATCACTGCGTCATATATCGACTATTCCACAAGTCTTTCACAGTTTATGCAATACCATAGATGCATCCCTTCTTTCTCCATCTCCGCGTTGGGTGGACAGCTTGCCATCACCCTGTCCATGATTCTATTTCATCACATACACTTTATCATTATTTACTCACCAGGATTCCCTGTTTATTATTACGCATGCAATGCTGTTTTGCCCGTCTTGATGTTTTGGTTACTTACGTTCTTCTACTTGACCTTCCTAAGCTTGTCGATTGATTCACCATATACAAATTAACTCCTGATCTCACTAAATCTGTAGACGCATTAATGAAACCCCACGCAAATCGCCTGGAGCACTAAAAGATAAGTGACGCCACTAGGGCACCAAGAGCCTTTACAATGATTGCGGGAGATAAATTTATTTTATTTTCAGCAAATGAGAAGTTGAGAACAACAGCGTGTGGAGCAACCTCACTTTCAGTTATTCACAAGTAAGACGACTACGAGCGCGGTGTGTTCGCACCTCATCGAGTCAAATCACTGGTGGATGTGACCAACTTATGAAGTTCTATACCGGCTATTAAGAACAGCGAAGCATCGTTTCCTAGCCATGGTCAAAGCCCTCAGTATCCGCATTCACAATCCTCACCCCGTGTGCGCTCAAAGGAAATTTGTGCAAGCACTTAATCTCCCGTGGCCCACTTCATCCACTACAACACGTGTGCAATCACTTGCACATTTGACACTGTGATCCATTTCACACGAGCACACATGCACACATGAGCCATAACTGAACCACTGGGAGTCAAATCTCTCATTTCCTATTTGTTCTTATTTTTAGTCATATTTAACTTTATGTAATGGCATGGTTACGAACAACTGAAAACGAGCTTGTTCGCCAAGCTGTTGTTTTCAATGTGTCCTGTGGGACTAATTAAGCGAAACGAGAAGTTATATCATGCTTTATTGCATATAATTCCAATTAGGTTCTCCAATTGTGATTGTATGAGGATGCAATGCTCAGTGAGCAGCGTGGAAGATATGCTTAAAGACACAATATGACTCCAAACAAATCTGAATACCAAAATGTGCCAAATAATGGACAAAATTAGTGATTACCTTACAACGATCTTTACCAAAGTCAAAGCTGTCTAGCAGTATTACGTGTCAGCGATACACCGTAGATCCCATAACCTCTGTTATGCAGTGAATCCAACCTTGAGAAACAACATGTGATCTTTGACACCGAATCATAATGCGAATTCTTAAATATCACATAAAAATGCTACCTTAAATTTCCTTTTATTAGGTAGGGCAGCATGACACTTCGGTGTTTGGTATGTCAGCCCTTCATTTTACCGCGACTTGAAACCGTTGATCCGAAAGCGTCCGTAAGATTGATTGACAGTTTTAGACGACAAACGGAACAATCTTCCTCTCTCTGTAGTAAGAGATTTTACCGAAAATACATCGGTTTGAGGCATCAATCAGAAATCCTCATCGGCAAATTCTTTGATAAAGAGGGAAATTTGAAAGGGTGAAATAAAACAACATTTTTCGATGCATCCGGATCTGGGGTGCCTTGAGTCAGTGAATGGTTGGAATGCAACATTTGATCTGCGTTTGTATTTTCTCTTTGTTATTTTTTCAATATTGATACAATATTCTGCACTGATGATTGTGACATTGATTGTTACCTATGACTCCATCGATATTTTGAGTCAAAAATACGGCCTAAATGTCTAATCTTCATAACTATACGTATTCGGAAACTGATTATTGTTTTCTGTGTAAGCGACGGAAAATGGTACAGCCTTGTTCTGGATCATTTCGTGATTATGTTCCATTTCATTTTTAGCAACAATCAAGTTTGTTCGGTAGTTTGTTCCATTTTTTATGTTATTCCATCGAACTCCTGATACTTATGTCTACAAGATCTTGGACTGAAAGAAACAAATAACTTACTGCGGCGAAATAATTTCACTGTCAATGATGAAATCCTGATGCAACGGTGTTGCGTTTTACCTCTCATTATTGGATTTTTACGATAGAATGTTGAACAAATTTGCATGACCTCATATGATTATGATGTTTTATAACAATCCAGAGATCATGAGTAGAGCACACTGAGAGCAGTTGTTTTCTGCTACTTGTTTCAGTGGCGTTATCACGGACATTTGGGATATTTTACCCATCAAGTTCTTGGACTAACTGGATAAGTACAAACTAGCATGACTAACTTTGTTGAGGAACAGTTTTCGCTCATCTCTCTCTACAGGAAACCATGCTGGATGCGCTGCACACTAAGTCAGAACCGCAATTGTGCTCAATCCTTGTGTTGCAGTAAGCGTAACGTTTAAAAATATGTATATACAGATTGACTTGCATTCGCAAAGATGAACTACACCAAGTAGTTTATCTAGAAAATAGGAAATGCATTAGTAAGCAAGTTGGACGATGGAAGCGAGGTTCAAATTTATCAACTATAGATTACAATTTAGGTTATCTTTCAGACGTTGAATCACTTTAATTGAACTCACAAAATATTTATAAGGGACACATGCTTTATCAGGATCTGAGAAAAAGAGCAAACCAGTGAACCGTTTTGCACTCGCTTTTGGCATGATAACTTTTGCAACGCTGCCGGACACTGATTTGCTACTGCACAGCCAAATAAACCCGGGTTTAGTCACAGTGTTTACTTTTCTGCTGTCCTCGTTCCGACAGGAGAAATGGATTTTATGGCGTCAATATCATTCCAATCTTAAGAGTACCACACAGACCTACCCCGTACAGGATGGAAGTTCCAGCCAGGAACATTCTTTTTACAATTCAGTTTTTCACAGGATATCGTGAGAGTGATTTGACTGTAAATGTTCCCAGAATAGACGCTCACCTTTCTCCTCGTCTTGAGTTGTTCTTTTGATCTCCAAAGTTCCTCAAATTGCAACGCGTTTCCACGGTACTACTTTCTTCTGAAGTGGTGCTGGAATAATTTCCGGTTGTTCGCATCAGAAGGGTAATAAGAACTGTTTCTCTATTTAATATATTCTAATTTACGAAATGCGTTCTCCAGCTGAGAAATAATCAGGCCAAAACAGCTGTGCAATGCTTTCTTGCGCTTCATCTCATGCCTCGTATATACCACACATTCATGACACATAGTGAAAGCAAATCCTTCATTTCTCTCGCACAAAACTTAGACAATTTCGGAAAGCTTTCGTGCAAATCAAAACTTTGGAGGCTAATGCTGAGAGGCACGAGGTTTGTTGCCCGCATTAAGCTCGCAAGCGTTTCAGTTCGCGTTTCATTTGTTAGCTAAACGACGAGATTCACCACTTATACATATCACCGTCAATGATTCCTCTCAAACAAGAGGTTATGCACAATCAAATGTGTGTAATGCTATCATCTTTGATCGCTGTATATTTGTCGGAAAAGGGATAGACTCATTTTCCGAAGAAAATGAGTTTAGTGGTACAGTTGAACTAACTGTGAACATATATGGCAAAAGCAATCGGCTTCTGTGACTTCATCCCCACTGCAGGTGGAGTTTCGCACGGCTATATAAAGGCAGTCCTCAGCAAAAAAGGATTCGGTATATATACTTTTGCATGAAGCACAAAGATGAATAAAGCACACCATAAGTCAGTGACAAGTTGTTATGCCGTTACGTGATACGGTCGAAATTAAAATTGATATTTGTGTTGTTCGTCACGGAAAGCTAAGGCCATAGACACCTCTTCAACACGATGAAATATTGCATAGTTTTTTGAAATCAGGATTGCTTATGGATCATACAAAGATTCCTTCCGACTTAAAATGTACCTCAGGTAGAAAAATGAATGTATTCACATGTGAAGATCACAGTTTCGATAATAACACAGCAAGTTATTAATAACTAATCAAAAAGTCTACTGTCGAGGAAAGTAGCTGCTTTCCGGCTGCATGCATAGATCAACATTCAAATGTGCTTCAACGACCAACCTACTTCGTTTTCAAGGAAGGAGCAGAGGAAGGTGGCCGTTCCAATAAATTGATAAATGTGTCATGTGCTATTTGATATGAGGACATTTAGGCTCCAGATCATCAGTCAATTAAACTTTGCTGTGGAACATATGGAAGTAATACGCTTGAAAATAGTCTTTCGCCTGAGAAATGCAGGTTTTAGTTTGGGCTTTACAAGTGATCACTAGATTGGGAATCCATGACACGTTGATTTCAAATATATGACTTAGGGTCATCTGCGATGGGGTTGATCAGTTTGTACGCTCTCGGTTTTAGTGAGATTTTTCTACCAATTCTCATCATGAAACATAAAGTTGACACTCATTCGACTCAGTTCTGTGAGCTTCGTCTTGTGATGCTAATATCTTGGATATATACATCAGGTGTGAAACTGTTCGCCTTTTGGTTGCCCAAACCGAACTTTCGGTGATATTACCGCGTGCAAAGGTGATTTGCCCTATGCGCAGTACATCCATTTCGGTACCATTTTGAAGATTAATCAACGCTCCGTCCAACGACTTCTGTGCACCTTTCGTTGTGCATTTCCAAGAGAGCTACGGATATATTTTGTTTAATTCAGTTTTGTGTCATTTACAATCACGCCTGCACGTGTGTCCATCCCTCCAACGCAGTCACGATGATCGATACGCCCCGACTACCCCGATCATTGTTATACACACCTCATGTGATTGACCCGGTCATATCGAAGTCGCTCCACTTCACCTTAGTCAACTGTTACTCAACTCGCCGTTCGCTGAATCGAAATGGGACGAGGGAGTATACCAACAAATGACACATCATTCGTCACACAGGTTTTTGGAGTCTGTGGTTCGATAGGCTGCGGCGAACATATCAAGGCAGGAATATCATGCACCTATGGTCGGAAATACTTTCACCCCTCGTGCGAGAAACTATCGAGCCAGCAGGCTAAACAGAGAGTTGTACAACCGGATTGTTTTTGGTTTGTACGGATTGCTTGAATACCCCTGTTATCAAATGTATAATAAGCATCTGGAAAAGATATGAGAAGTTATTACTGGCTGCTGAGGAAAAGATAAACACTAAACTCTCAGTGTTGAAAGATAGGGTAGCTGTCCTGAATTCCTAATTACTCCCTGTGGGTCCAATCCAGCGACCGATAAAGCGTATTAGGTTTCTCTATAGTAGCTCTGATCCAGCGCACTTCATACGCTCTGCTGAAATTAGTAACGTGCAAAAAACAATGAGAAACAGAAGTATTGTCCCAGAGTTGGAGAGCCACTCAATGCAGCCGACACCTGCACATATTACGGCGACAATAATAGGAACAAACGACGCGGATTCAATTCCAGGCTCTGGGAGTCAAACTGAGTCCTAAGTATCTACATGTCAGATACATCATATGTCAACAAAGCACAAGCGGACTATTGATCCCGCCGCCTTGACGGTTATCTGCGTTAATGTAACAGAGGTGACAGCAACTTCACTGAGGGAGAAACAAGTGGAAGAGCTTGGTCACTGGACTGCATTATGCACTCAAATGAACATTGACGTTCACCCAATGAGCGTCGTACGCCTCTTTCGTCAACCGTCCTCACCTCACGCCGGGGAACCCAGACTACTTAGCGTTACTTTGAAGGATGAGAAAGACGTCGAGCACGTTCTTCTTTCTGGTTACTATCTTGACAAAGTTTCGATTCATATAGGAGTACTTCCTGATTGACCGTGGACCGAACGTATCCGCCATCGCACGAACCTAGTAAATGCGCGCAAGTCGCAAAATAAACGAGTTGTGTTGATTCACGGAGTCCCGAAATTAAACGATCTAGAAGAATCTACATGTCAACAAACGATTGTAAAGAGTGGAGTTTTATTCAAGAGTTGATTGGATACGATAATATTTTCACCGGCTCAGTCAGCCGACTTCCGTGTTCAGCAAAATACCGTGGAAACGGCCCGAGTCTTATGAAAGTAACCCTCAATACCCCGGAAATGGTCACATCGGTCTTATAGGTATGGCATCGAAACCGAAGAACAGGACCACCACAATTACACCTCAGAACACTGTTGAATAATGAGATAAAGCGATGTCCGCAGTTAGAAAACGAAACTCCACTTCCCTCTACTTCTTCGGGAGCTCACAGCAGCAGAACCGATTTCTCAAAAAACTACTGCTAACCGACCGCAGAGTGGTCGGCATAAATAACCCAGCAGATTCCTAAACACACGCTCCCTAGCTTGTTTTTGCACAAACGCACAAGGTTTCCTTAGCAAACTCCCTGAGGTTCAAATGCGCTCACAAAATGGTCAGTGGGATTTTGATGCCATTACTTAAATTTGGTTGACTGCCGATATTCTCGATTTGGAATTGCACCTACCCAGAATGTCGCTGCTGAGGCGTGGTTGTTTTAGACGAGGTGGCGGTGTGCTGCTATATTTCAGCAGCAACCTTCAATGTGAACCACTCGATATCTTCAATGCAGCCCCGACACACACAATGAGGCTACCCAAAGATGGCAATCCTTTGATCAGTGTAGTCTAAGGCCCTCCTGCACCCTCAGACTTAGTTAACGAGGCACTCAGTTAAGTTCACTCATATTCTCATGATGGAGGACTTCAATTATCGCAATTTTATAAAACCCGGAACTAACACTACCCTTTCGAGGGAAACTTATCACAGTTTACAGACTTACATCCGACGTGAAGAATCCCACAAGATCTGGAACAGGCCACCAACCATCAACATTGGGCTTGGTATTGACGAGCGAGGAGCTTATGGTTGAATCGGTCGAAATAACGTGTCCATTAGGACGAAGCGACCATGCAGTTCTGCTTTTCGATTACATTTACCACGCCTCAATAGGAATATGCCTGAAAAGCAACACACGCACCGTTATTGACCACAATGGTTTGTTGAACCTTGCTATTCTGAAAAAATGGACACAACCAGAAGAGCATCTAGATCCACTGGAGTCCTGGAAACGATTCATTGAAAGACTACCATCACTCATAACGGTCGCCGCAAAAACCGAGCCTCTCGGTGCGTTACCTACACGATTATCACCTATCCGTAGTCAAACCAATGAATGGATATCACAGAGGTATTTCTCCTGTTCAGAAGATATCCGACCGCGGACACTTGGGATAACTATATCTTGTTGAGAAACCTTTGTTTAAAGTGTCCCACACACCCAACTGACCACCGTCACGCGCAAAGCTGAAACGAACGAAAAGGACTGAAAGTTAACGTTCGTGAGGATCTAGGATGTTCCACACACTGCTCAACAGCGTCTTCAATGGATTGCTAAAACGTTTTTGGATCATTCGAAACAGACCTATTGTCCTGTTTATTCTCAACAGAAATTAGATCACACAGAGTATGCTATATAGGCTTGGAATCTATGACTTATTCCTGACCAAAAGGCACTTGAACGTCCGCAGAGAACAGCAACCAAAATGGTCAAAAGATTACAATCTTATACCTACGTGGAAAGACTGCGAATTCTCGGACTCCATTTGTCTGAAAACCGTCTAATGCGGGGAGACATGATCCTCGTTTATCAAATACTACATCAACCTAACCACCCGTGTAGTACTAAATTGACGCTATCCAAAAATGGTCACCTCGGAGGATATCCGTTTAAACTTTTACTCCAAAAGAGCCGGCTCGACTGCAGACGACATTCTTTCGGCCTCAGAATTTGTAATACATGGAACCTTTTTTCCAGTTAAAGTCGTTTGTGCACCAACCATCGATTCATTCAAGTAACGACTGGATGAAGCATTGAACCACCCAACGTTTTAGTACCCGTGAGTGAATGTCAGAATTTGCTATTCAATTGTACCATTAAGCGAACCCAGTGTATACAGACACTATGGCATTTAATAAGCACCAGCTTTGTAATTTACCCATAATAAAAATTTGAATTTGAATTGGAGTCACACAAAAAATGACCCACCCGTATGTTATTTGAAGTTTAATTGGGTGGTACCAGCGTCTTTAAATACTGAACACCGGAACATGCGTGAAACAACCTGGTTGAAAATATGCAGAAACGCTTTTAGAGTTATCGGAAAAGCGGGAAGGCATTGTTTGGACGATCGGTCAAACACGGAATAATAAAATCTTTTTGCCAGGTTAGGAACGAGGTTTTGACACAGATCTGCAGACTAAAAATGACCGAGAACGAAATATTCACAGAAATTCAATGTGATTCGATTTCTACCCGTATAGGAACTAAGTGGTCTTCTAGTCAGTTGTATGTCGAGTCAAAAGCAAAAGTGATTCGCTGCCTACAGTGAACCTAAATCAAATGGGCATGTCACAATCTGGAAAAACAATGCAGCTGTGCCATGTGCTGTTTTGGCACTGAAGTACTTCCGTTCTTCAAACCGAATTTATCCACCAGAGTCAACGTTTAAGCTTTTCGTCTGAATTTACTTCAGACTGATAATAAGGTGCTCCATTTTCATTTGCAGCTATAATTCTACGCAGTAAATTAATTCATAATTCATAATTTTCACAAAACTAATTCAGGAAAAACAAATCGTTTTTTTTCGAAGGAAGTTCAGTTTTAATTTTCCAATTTATCGTTCGAATGATTGAGTATTTCCCTCTGATACGGGTAATGATTCCGGATCAATCACTGGTTGACACGCTTTCCATAGTTCATCGCTGTTTGGTAGTATAAAATAAAGGCTTATTTGAAGTTATTTTTCTGTAGTTGGAGATCGACTCATAGTCATTTTTGATATAAATAAGAAGCACCATGAAAATGACGATCAGTACTCATGTGGAAAGAGAGACAAACTGAAGTGAGTGCTTGTGCAGGCCAAAAAAGGATTGAAGACAAAGGACCAATATCTAACAGATTTTTCTGACAGTGGTAGCAACTTTGTGTAAAGCAACCGCGGCAAGTGTGTCTTCTATCGTACAATCATATTGGTGATTGAAGTGACCCGAAAGGAGTCCAATACATTCGAGCTGAATACATGAGGAACATAATGTAAGAAAATTTATATCAAAGTCAAAGTCAAAGTTTTATTATGGGAATAGCTTACAAGCTGGTGCCTCTCTTGTCCCATAGGGTATTTACACAGATGAATCGTTACACATCGAAAACGGAGTCGCATAGAAATCTAGGTAGGAGATAGAGAATGTAGGCTACAGGGAATTTCTGTTTGCCTTTAGTGTACGAATGTGAGGTGTGCCAAGTTTTGGTCGATTCTCTGCTTGAAAGATTCAATAGTGGGTGTACAAACGACATGAGATGGAAGGGCGTTCCAAGATCTGCAAACTCTGACTGCAAAAGACTGGCGCCGGCAATCCAGTCGAGACTTTGGAATCAGTAGTTTGAAACGGTGTCCCCTCAGGTGTACATTTTTCGATAACATGAACAGCGATCGACACGGATGGTTTGGGTTCTGCAGTATTTGATACGTCGAANGTCGAGAAAATTCACCTGCCTTGGCCGGAGCGATCTGGCAATATTCATCCCACGTGCAAATCGTGGAACGTTTTTCCTTTTGTATAAGGATTATTGTATCACGATTTGTTTGGCACCCAGTCTGGCGTCACACGTATGTAATATATATATATATATATATATATATATATATATATTACATACGTGTGACGCCAGACTGGGTGCCAAACAAATCGTGATACAATAATCCTTA
>UZAN01039551.1:11257-57644 GCA_900618425.1 Echinostoma caproni
GTTACCGTGATCCAGATTTTGGCGTCATCTACAATTAGTATTGTTTTTGAGCGTAACACTTTCGGTAGATTATTTACGAAGGCGAGGAACAGACGGGGACCGAGTACGGACCCTTGTGGAAAACCGCGNTCGAGGAATGCTTTGATCCACTCAAATGCGAAATCTCGAGCGCCATAATTATAGAGCTTCTGCAGTAAAATTTTGTGATTCACTCGATCAAATGCTTTCGCGAAGTCGAGATAAATAACATCCACCGCATCCGCTTCGTCAACTGTACTGGTCCATTCATCTCGAACGAGAAGCAGGTTCGTGGTGTAGGATCGCTTTTACCTAAGCCCGTGTTGAGCTGTCGAGAGAATGCTGTATCTTTCGAGATTTTTCATCAGGGAATCGGCCACAATTGACTCCATGACCTTCGATAACACCGGAAGCAGGGTTACAGGTCTATAGGTAGCGGGGTCACTACAACAACCACCTTTGTATTTAGGTGAAATGACTCCTTGTTTCCATGATTCGGGGGTTGTTGCTTGGTCGAACATTCGTTGAAACAGAATAGCTAGCGGTTCGGATATGTGATTTACCAAAAAGCTCAGAGATTTCGGGCGTATGTTGTTCGCACCTGGAGTTGCTTTTTTCGCAAAGCCATTAGTTTTGCTTTGACGTTTTCAGCAGTAAATGATACATAGAGGATTGAAGGATCTGGAAGATGATGCAACCGTTGGGGTAGTTGTAAATCTTCAACCTACGGTGCTGCGAATACGTTGGAATAATGAACTTTCAGCATTTCCGCCGCTTCCATTGGAGTGGCTGCAACTATTCCAGCGCTACTTAGTACCGGTATACCAAACTTTACTTTTCGAATGGAATTGACGTGTTGGTAGAACAGCTTAGGGTTAGAAATGATTTTTTGTGCTAGCGCCTCTTGGTATTTCACTTTATCCTCACGAATCAGCTTGGTGTAGTGGTTCCTCAGCATACGGTAATTATTCCACGTGACAGCATTCGGAAGATGATTATAATCTCGCCAGGCTGAATCCCTCTCCGATAGCCATTTCTTTGTGTGGCTTCGAATAGGTGAATTTCGGATGCCGGATTTGATGATTACTCTAGTTTTAGTCACGGATGTTATTATATTTGTAAGACTGTCAGTAAATTTCTTCCATGCGACCAACGGATTAGCTTCTTCGTCATATGAAACCCAATGAACAGAGAGCGCAAAGTTATTCAACAGTGTGTAGTCTATAGATCTGTGCGTGTTACCAGAGGAACTTCCTTGAATCGATGCGTAACAGGCGTATTTGAATGTAATTACTGCATGAACGCTAGGTCCTAGGGGAGAAGTCACATTGACAGACTCTGCCATCAGCTTTTCATTGGTCAACACTAAATCCAGTATGGACGGTGACTGTAGGTTGCCAAACCTAGTGGCCACCTTCACATGGTTGTATAGTGGATGCGAGTCAATCAGCCGTTTGAAATGATGTTCGAAAAATGGGCAGACGGTCGCTGATTTATTGAGATTGGGGCAGTTGAAATCACCCATAAGGAGCACATGGGTGAACTTTTGTGTAAGAATGTGTGACATAGTTAGTAAAAGCGTCTCATTGGCAGTCTCCGGGGATGAATGAAGGCATGGTTCAGTTGAACAGGTCAAATGCTCCAGAGCGCTGTGTGAATAAATAGTGCATCGATTTTTCGATCCCTGTTTTCAAGCTAGTGTATCCACTATTGTATTAATAGTGCACATTATTATCGTATCATAATCCTCGTCACGAGAAGGATTTAGTTGTTACCGGAAAAATGAAATAGTGTACTAGATGTTGCTAGTAAATGTGTGCCGATTGCACGATTTGGCATTCTCGTTAATTGTATTGTATTGTATAATATTGCCCTAACTTCTGCAAACATGATGCCTACATTTCAGTTAAAAAATGTATACAGTTTGGAGCAAAGGAGAAAATAAAAATAACAATGAAAAAAGGATATTCAAATTCCAAAACTGTGTTTGCTAACAAGAATATGTGCAGATGAGGGCACTGTAGAATTACGATATATGTTTATTCGAGCTGGAACACAACGATATTTGGATCTAGTTGAAGGATGGGAACCTCAGGAAGTTAGATCTGCGTGTAGCGAATGTGTTGTGTCAATCAGAATCCTATATGCATACTTTTCGCATGCATTCAAAGGACTTTCACCTAGGTTAGTCACAAACTCCTTCAGTGAGATTGAAGAGACACCGCTAATGATGCTCACTTCATATAAAAGCAGTTTAAAATCTTTTTTCAGGAGATTGAAAACGATAACCAGTGAACAATAAAGTAAAACGGGGAAAATACACTGATACACAAATTTGAAAATAATGAACTGTGAAATACAAAACTGACGAAGTTTACGGATATGAAAAGAAAGTCATCCAAGTTTGCTGGCTATATGTTGAATGTGAGAGGTTCAGTGAACATTATTGTCAATAAAAATACCCATATCTTCAATACAGTTTGCCAGGGATACTGGTTCAGAGCTAACTGATACCGGCGTGATAATGTAAATAAACATTTCAAACATTTTGAGGGATCAAGAGATGTGGCGGAAAATCGTTGAATGTATGCCAAGTTGTCAGCAAGTTGTGAAAGACCAGAAGAGTCGGAGATGGCCTAACACAAACCCCCGTCGTCAGCATATTTGAAGCGAGAAGTAGCGGTGCTAGCTGACAAGTCACTAATATAAGTAGAAAATAAGTTTGGGGAAAGAACTGCGCCTTGGAGTACTCCAGAACTGTTCATGAACGGTATGGATTTCTTCCGACCTAACCTGGTACACTGAGTTCTCCCGGAGAAGTAATCGGGAAGCCAAGCTAATAACTGTCTAGGACAACCAAATGAGCTTGGACTAAAACACACATATGTCGGCTCCCCGGAGTATCGTTAGCCCTGATGGAACAGATTCTACAGAATTACTACAAAACAAGCGGGAAACCAGCGAATTAGCATCAGTAAACAGATTGCTTACAAAACATGACCCAATATGATTGAACCACGAGGAGGTATGCACATGCACCCTCAAAACTACCAGCGATGAAAGCTTTTGATTGATTTTGATTTGAAACAATTGTTTACAGATGAAATTCGTCGTATATATGGGAAGTGAAGTGTGAACTGAAAAGCTAGCAAGCACTGGATAGTAGTCAGTTTGTAATTGTTTCCAACCGAGTCATAACCCCTGAGGCTAATGCTGAGATGAGTGAGGCCTGTGGCCTGCAACCAGCTCGTAAATATAAATTGTGCTACATCGTGTAAAAAAGGAAAATGAAAAGCTATCTGATCGACTGTCTGGTGATCGGGTGGGTCAATGAGTTCGCACTGCTGATCAGACCCAACCAGGTCGACACAGATGTCCAGTTCTTCCTATATTTTTATTTCACACTTCATTTACCGTATACAGGACGAAATTACCTTTGAAACTGAATCCAAGCCTCCGCTACTCAAATACAATTGTATAAAGGTTATACAACTGTAACCCAATGCAATGAGTAGTTTCACCTTAAAAGTTGAATTTTTCAAACAAACCACTAACATTGATTTCGCCAAGTTGACTTATGCTCGTCTGGCACTCGGGCAGCTTATAATCACTATTATCCACTTGATAACTAACATGTTTATAGTTAAGTTATTCAATTAAGGAATCTAGAAGCTGCAACCTTACCTATTTGAAGAGAGGGTGTATATGGAAAATAGTGAATCTTTCGATCATAAAATACAAGTGATGAGTACGATTTTGCATGTTCTTTGTTTTCATTTACGTGGAGGTTTGTGATGGCTCATTCAAACAAATTAGTACATGTTAACTTGCTTGAATCGGTTAACTTTAAGCTGAATCACTGTTACAGCGCAACATTGTATTTGCTTAGACAATTTCATGAAAGTATACAGACCAAGTATTTCTCCTCAACTTATTCCACAACCATTGGGCATTTAAAATGACCTTGAATAATTCGGTTTGAAACATTTGACTCAGAATTCCTCGTGTCACGTTTCACAGCATAACTGGGCTACTTAGGTGCCCACTTTAGAGGCCTACAAATGCATTTACAAACTTGCCATCTGGAAATATCACACACGGACTGTTAAGATTTACTTGATTTGTTCGTTCGCAGAGAAAATAAGTCATCCAAATATACCCAAATAGGATTCAACTGAACTATTTTCTGTTAATTGAAATGGTTTACCATATTGCGGAGCGCTTTTACAAATGGTGTTCTGAAATTGTTGGTCAGCTACAGAGCATCGGATTATTCTATCAGGTTTTGGCTGACGATCGGATAAAGCTAAACGGTAAGCATTTCAAACACACCAAATTATACGGGCGTTGATTTCCTTTCAGACGTTACGTTGTGCCAAAAAAAGCAGAGCAGCCACCGATGTATTGTTTTGGTGACAAGTATGCAAATAACGATGACCAGTACAGTTTTGTCAATATTTGCACAAAAGTTTTCTCAGATGGCAGAAAGTTCCCAGTCAAAGAGCTGACTTATGGTAAAAAGAATGGGGAAACGTTAGGTCATGATGATTGAACTTGAAACTGCGACTTCTAGGAGGATCAGTCGGTGACCCAATACCTTTTAACCAACACCTCAACCATTGATCAGTATTCCTAGAGGGGTTTATTGCAGTTTGAGTTATTCACATTATTTGACGTGGAACAATGTCAAAACTAAAACAGACTTTTGACCACGTTCCTCACCCAAAATGTTGGTCACCAAGATTATGATAGACTGATACGAACTGCCTCCATAGTTCACATTTGGGAAACGATTATTTTCAGTGGCTAACTAACGGGTTTATTTGAAAATCCTGATGTTATTTATTATCAGTAGGATTCACAATAATTAGCTTAGAATAACTCAATGCTCCGTTGCAATAAAACGTCACGAAGCGAATGAACAGCGTTTGCTGAGTTTCAGTGCTGAGTTCATATCTTCAGGTGTAACACCCAGTGTTTTTGGAGCCAAACCAGGATACGTTCGGCTTTTGGTTGTTTGTTCTACCAATGCAGATGTTTCCATAACATCCACAAGACGTCGGTATTCATGAAAACCATGAAAATATCGCGATAAACCTAAGGGATAATGTATCATAGATCGATATCATCTTTTTATGGGATATAGCTGTTGATTTAATGTCGTTCGGTAGCGCAAAACTCAAGGTTTGACTTAAAGCGGTTATCTGACACGGAATGGCCTGGTTAAAGGACCTCAGCTTGTAGCTTACAAACGAATAAATAAAAAAGATAATTTAACAATTAACTGAACTGGTAGCGTGTCAAACACTGATTGTTATTCGGCAAGTTGCAAAAGGGTTTTTCGTGAAAAGAGAACACTCTGAAAGTAAAGAGCAACTGAAGTTGATGTGTTTCACGCAAACCTCTGATTTTGAGTCAGCTACGTGAGCCGCGATCTTTTGTGACCGATTATCGATTGATTTAGCTGAAGCCTAGATCGAGGGTACAAGACATTTTAGACTGATCTTTTTAGAATATACAGGAATGAGAATAGCAACCATTTAGACTCTATGCATGACTGGAATTCGTGACCTGTTCGTGTGAGAGAGCCAATACCAAAGCTTTCATAGCATGTGAAAAGGAAAACTAAACGATTTTAATCATGACGCCTAATTTGTGCTAAACGTGAACAAATGTTGTGGTGTACGCATTCTGGTGTTCAACTCCTGATATGATAATACACTACAAATCGAAATTTGTCCCCGGAATATTCGTGGATAGGGCTTCGGCATTCAACTAGGTAACTTGATACACTTTCTCCACATCCTACACCTTTTAATAGTCCACTATTGACCGTTTCAAAATTCAAAATTTCTTTGATGTCTGTATTCAATACACCAAGTTTCAAAGGAACTCATCTGAACTGTATTCTAGTAACTGTATTCAATTGCCTTGAAATTGTCCTTGCATCCACATAAACCTAACAAAACCCTGCTTATTGACGGTTTTCTCTTGTGTAAAATAGATATTGACGGCATACTGGGGTCCTGTGACAGGCTATTCTGGATTGATCTTATATTGGGCTTTATAATGATAAACCAGTAAGTTTCCCATTAACAGCAGTAGGGTACACACTGTAACTTTTTCATTTCCATTTGAGGTTCTTTATTGTTCTTCAGTCAAGCAAAGCGAAAATATCCTGCATGGCAATCGAACGATTTGTCATCTATTCACATTCGCATTCGTCACGTTTTGCTGTTTCAAAACAGCAAAGATGTGCTATTTCTATAGTTCAACAAAACTTTGATTAAGCCAGCTCATATTCACCGGTCACCATATATTAAAGTTGATTTGTGAGCCTCCCTGCTTGGAAGAAGTTTGGATTGCCCAGTGGATTTTACCATTTAATTTTTGGTTTCCCGGTTGACGTCGATATGTGAATGCCTATTTTGTCCGTTTGGGGGATACATCCGCTTGGTGCACTGGTTCTCTCTGTCTCGGGCAGGACACAAACCCTGAACCTGCGCGTATGTAACCGGACATGTCTCCTGGGCTACACAGCCCAAAAACAATAACTGATACATAAGAGTGTAGGAATTACTTTCACATTATTCCGGATCAATCCATGCGTATTCGAAAATATCAAATCTTTCTATCGATCACCTTATTTTTCTACGTAAAACGCAGATTGCTGGGCAATGATTTCAAAAGAGTTGTCCGTACTATTTCAATATCAACATGTTTCAATATGCAGTCTTCCGAAATAATGTCCTTCAAAGCTATTTAATAAACCCTTAATAGATTATTTATGGTTTATCGAAACTATGGGTATCAGCTCGCTCACGTGAACGCTTCTCACATTAAAACTCTCAAATCCAATTCTCATTATCACATGATCATCCTCTGCT
This sequence comes from Echinostoma caproni, assembly GCA_900618425.1. Classification (NCBI taxonomy): domain Eukaryota; kingdom Metazoa; phylum Platyhelminthes; class Trematoda; order Plagiorchiida; family Echinostomatidae; genus Echinostoma; species Echinostoma caproni. The sequence continues at coordinate 18,163 of UZAN01039551.1, forward strand.
GGTTTGGCCCCGACTTGATGTATGGTGTACGTGATATACTTCCACGGTCAGGTTTAAGAGTAAAAACTGACCTAAAACTGCATTTAGCGTTTGGGGTTTACGAGTTTGACTGGTGTCTATCAGACTAGGAAGTGCATGTAAACAAATACTCTCCGTTTATCAGAACACGTGACAACTTTTATGAAACCTGAATACAAATAAGACTGGAGTAAACTGATCAGTTGCCGACACAAACGTGTGTACACTTTTCAGCAAATCTGGTTAGAAACGTGGCTTCACCGCGAAATTAGTTTTGGTTATTTGGTTTAGAACCTTCGTTTACACCAGCCTATTTTGGATACACATTGGGGGTTATAATTGACACATTAACTAAGATAAGATTAGATAAGATGACCAGATTTCAGCACCAGTGTACAATTCTTGATAAAAAACCACAAATGTTTGTTAGAGCAATAATCAAGGCACATTTATAAGTAAACTGAAATCCACCTTGGTCCGGATTATCAGGCTGCGCAATATTTGTCATATGTATATTCTACGAAAAATGAACTGATCATATTGTGTAACAAGCAACCTATTGTACCGTTAAGTTTCAATAATGCATACTTTCGGATAGGTGAGTCCTTGTAAAAACGTGATCCATATTTCAAGGAAAAAGTTGACTAGTGCTGAATTGTTGCTTAGTGTTTAATAACGCATGTCGTGATCAACATGCCTGTTTTAATGAGAGAAATCAATATGGCATTTAGCATCATGTTTAAACACAAATCTTGGTGACCTTCGTTTGGGTAATATCGTCTTCGGAAATTGGGCTACCCTATATGGTTTTCAAACAACCGGTCACTTTTATGATCTGGTAGTTATGCCAGTAATCAGGTTAGCTTGCCCAGGGACAATATTATTCTCATTGTCGAATAAATCCAGATGTTTGCTACATCCCTTGCTACAGCAACTCTGAACAGGATTCTGTCAACCTCTTTCACAAACTCAATTCTGTCCATAGAAATTTAAAGGTTTCCATCGAGCAAGAATGTGACAACAGCCTCGCATTTCTGGACTTGTTGATAATCCGACGCCAAGGCGGTAGCGTGCGCCGATCTGTACATCGTAAACATACGTGGTAGGGCCAGAACCTGCTCTTCACTAGCTTTATCCCACTGAGTTACAAAGGTGGCTTAGTGCGGACGATGTACAATAAAGCCCGCAGATTGTGTAACCCGACACACTAAGCGACGAGATCGATCTACTTAACAAAGTATTTCAGGCCAATGGCTACCAAAAGGCGTTCATAAAACGACACTGCACTGTACATGAGCCAAAACAACTAACAATATCCGTCCCGAAAGGCAAGATTTTCTTACAGCTGACATTCAAAGGAGATGGTCTAGTCAGCAATCAAACAGTCATACCATGCCACCGACCTTGTCCTATTTCACACATACCGATAATTGCCCATCCCCCCCCCAGTCTAGGAGCCATTACCAGTTCATGCCAAGTCACACCTCTTATAAATGTTCACGTGTGGGTGCTCGGCCAGCTACCACGGCCGAACTGAACGGCAACTTGAACTGACAGTTACTGAACATGTCCCATATTGGGTGGACACTTTTAGCAACCAATAGGAAACAGACACCAGCCTGTTCCATCGCACCTCATTTGCATATCATTTGAGTTCTCCATGATCTTGTCCAACATCAATTCACGTGCGCTGCAGTTTGCTGAAGCAATTGCAATTCAGAGATAAAAACCTATTTTTTGTAAACAAAAGAGGTTATTCCTTAAACCGATATGTTGCTTTGATAGAAATGATGACACCTATGAACATTTACCGGTAATTGTTTATCAATTTATTGTGATCATGAATATTATATAATCTGTAGCATGTACCTGATGCAATACAGCGAAATATATCCAGATAAAAATTGTTCAACGTAAACTTAGTATGTATTCTCTATTCAATTAAATTTCTAGCAGCAATACCGTGCCTTGGCAGAACAACAAAAACGACAAACGGTTTTTCAAGGTGTATGAAAGTTACGATAAAGAAGATTTGGGGTCTTACGCCGATCGGGTCACTCATGAATGTGAGCGTTTCCGGCTCCAGCAACTATCCAATGATCAGTTAAAAGCCCTTAATATTTTGGTTGGACTGACATCATCAAATCCGGCAATACGCACCAGACTAGTTTCCAAACTTAAAGCCAAAACTGAGAAGACTCTGAAGGTGGTCACCACCGAATGCAAACGCGATCAACCAAAGGCTCGATTCAAAAGGAATTCCATCAGCAATGAATACCGCAATTGTGATCAAACTTACCTCTCGAATTGGAGATCTCGTGTTACTGAGGGTACAGTTCATCAGCAACGTCCACCAAGGGCTAGTCGGAACTGGGATGGATGGCATTTTGTCAGAAACTGCGTATCTCGAAATTATGTTTCTACTATGTGTAACAAGAAGGAATACAACGAACTACATCGTAGAGGAATCGTCCCCAACATCACCTCACCTCATTTTCAGTCAGCAACGAACAACTTACAATCAAATTCGGTGTATTCCACATCACTCAACAAGGTGTATTCCCTTCAACGGTACATTACCCTGATTATGAACAACTTTTAGATATCAAAATAGTATCAGGAGGTTTATGGTCGGTGATCGGCACTCCGACCCTCAGCAGTATCAACCAAAAGGCCAAAAATGCATTGAACAATCCTACACAGTTTTGTGGCCATTTCACATGTTACTGTGACCCTTGAGACAAAAGCATCCCAGGGGCACGTTACATTTCCAACACTCATGTGTTACACATCCCAGGGATTGACTGGATAACCCCACCGGGATTGTGGGACGTAGCTTTACAATCCGTGTGCTACTCGGTGGTCAAATGTGTTGACTCATCATCTAAATATGTGCATGCACCCGCATATCACCTGAGAGTCTGCAACACAAGTTTAACGAGCATTTCATCCCGGGGGGACGATCGAGCAATTCTGGCTGCTCCGATCGAACCGGATTTACAACAGCTTTTGTTTGCCCCAATCCGGGCTCTTTTCATTACGCGCTCTGACATAAGAATCCACACAAATAATGACCAACGTAAAAGATTGCTTTCTAAGATACATATGGAAAGCCTGATCAAACTTCAGAGAGACAAAGATATTATTCTTCTACGACCAGATAAAGGCTCGGAGATTGTCATTCTTGACATTCTTGTCATTGTTGAACAAAATAGAGTTGTTGTTACGAGACACGACTAAGTTTACTAAGATTGATGATAAAGAAAACAGAACGGTCGGCATCGAGAATGGATTGTCAAAAACCGTTAGTAAAATGAAACAAAACGGGATAGTAAGCTCCAGTATTTTCGAAAGAATAGGACCAATGTGTACACACATATGAAAGTCACCACAAAAGTGCAATCTCATGATATAACGACAAAAAAGAAACCAGTTAACTTATCAATTACATTTAAAGGTGACACATTATCTGAACTGATAAGTGATCTTCTGCAAGCTGCTGTCAGGAATACATTTTATGCGACAGGTTTACGCATAACTTACACTTCCAAAATAGTACTCTCATTGCAGATAGAAGATAAGCTACCGATGGTAGTGACCTTACTCTGCATTTACGATTTTGTATGTTCGTGTGGAATGACTTACAGGCCAAGTATCGCTTGCTGTCGACAGCCGAAACGATCGCGGTTCGATTGAACAACCCACCCTCCTCCCCGTTGTGCGTTCAAAAACAGTCAGTTAAAGCCCTGGATTTACCATAACCATAAACCCTAGTGACATACGGCCGGTTATGAAATAAGTATCAAATCGTTTATGTATTTGATTCATTCGACAGTAAAAAATGAAATTGACAGAATGACTTGAACTCGCATACACCCCTCACTTTTTCCATAGTATCCAAACACACGCATACAAACACCGACATTATCTACGTTTATTTTTTTCTGTTTCCTTGAATTATGTGATTTTGTGACCGGTAAAACAGTGCTGTATTTGGCTAGCAAATGTGGCATCAAAAATCAGCCTGTTTGAGGTACTTGTTAATGCAGCACGTTAACTAACTGTGTGAACACATGTATGAAACGGTTACTGTTCTGTCGAACAATCTACGGCTCGACATGTTGTTGGACACGTTCAAAATCCCGACAGCCGTTGACGTTAGTGAACGACAACCTCGACCACTAAGGCCACGTGACGGAGAATAGCAAACGTCAAGCCACTCAAGGCAGCCCATGAGACGATTACAAAGTAGGCCCCCGGATTGCAGTAGAATGATCGGAACCAAGTACGCACATTGGACGGTGGGGGGGGGAGTCGGCTGTCTTGCCTGTTCAGTATGTCAAGTGAGCTCGGTCAATCCAGTTGTCGGACTATTGTGTTGTGACTTCTAGCAATGTAGCAAGAGATATAGCACGTTTCAGTTGAGCATACCCAATATGTGGTTGCCTTAGTGAACGTACTCAGTGGAGGAGAAACGGCTTTCGCATTTCACGGTTCAAATAAAAGAAAGTTCTGGTTAAGAAGTATTTGTTCTTCCTCCTTCTCGGATACATAGATTATTCTGGTAAACAATTGCAAAAGCAATGTTTCTGGAACGGTTAAACGACTAATTAAAGGACTAACGAGTGATGTAATGGAAAGGAAAAAAGGTTGAACCAATGTTGATAAAGTTTTAACGCTCGGCATCCATACCGTACCCCGTGATATTCTCCACTTCATCAGTACGGCAAAATATGAGCGGTGTTTATGCTATCTAAGGTTTTCTTGATTTTAACGAATCTGATCTCCTCGATGAACTTGTTTTGTGTCGAAAGTTAAAGTAATCATCGATGTCGAATCCATTACAGAATTTCATTTGGATCACATCCTTCAGATTGAATAAATCTTTTGGTTCACGGAACATAATAATCGGGTTTAAAGATGAGATACAAATGTTTGTGATGACCGATACAGAGCAATGGACAGCTGTTTCATCCTATTTGGGACTCGTCAGTAGTGTGCACTTTTTGTGTCACTGTCAGGACTCGAACCGAGAAGATTCGGGTCGAGACTTCATACCCTTACGCCTAAGCTACACGATCGAGGGTCATCACTTTGTGCGAATGGCTCAATCCATTTAGAGTCTCAAATTAAGATCGGTCCATTAGATTGTTCAGAGGCACCAGGTACACTTAATGGTCTGGTACGCACTACTGCCGGGTCCCAAACAGAACGAAACAGCTGTCCGGTGCTCTTTGTCGTTCCAGCGCATTTGAATGCAATTACCTCATGGAAATTACCTATCTACCAAGGGGTGAAACCGACAACCAAGATCATCAAGAGTGCCTGGTGCCTCTGAACAACCGGATCGGCTAATCCAAGCCCGATGCTCTAAAAGGGTTTAAGGATGTTCGTGTAACATGAGTTGCACTGTTACAAATGCACTTTTGAACACCCACTAGCGTTGTGTACTACTGTTCTAAATGATCTGCGCCGCGGCGTTGAAAGAATAAAGTCTTCGGATCGTCCGACATGTTGGTGGTCTGAACTGAATCATAGGTTAAGGCGCATTACTAAAGGCTGGCCATATTCACGCAAAACCTCTAAAAGAAACTATATGATCAGTCTCTTCAGACTCATGGAAACGTGTAAATATGGAGTACTGTCATGTTCGATTCTGATAGTATTGCTGCATTATGATCACAAATTTGTAATTCCGTAGGCCAGAAGTGTATTTCACTAAACCATCTAGTGCAGACGTCATCATTTGAGCCATCTGGAAAACTTTAATTACATAAGGGGTCGTTCACGTTATCGCGACAAACAATCAAAATCGTTTCACTGCCCAAATGATATCGACTGTTTGAAATACGTCGGTTACCAGCATGTTATAAATTCAACTCGGCATCTGCAATCCAATAACCTTGCCGAAAAATTTGTACATACGCTGAAGAGGGCTAGTAGTTATGTGAATCTCAATGCATTTGATGACCTAGAGAGGTGCGTCGATACCTTCTTGATGTAATATAACAGTGGGATACTTATAAGCTACCAGGTCGTGTTTAGAAGTCCAGCAATTCGAACGATTCTTATAATTCTGTCACCATTGTGGCACCAATTTATGACCATCCAGCAGTAATGTTACACGATGAAGATCATGTATTCTTTATCGGGTTTGTGTGCAATCGTTCTGTATTTTAAATATAAATTGCATTCCAGTAGATGTAATGAAAACATCATCATGATTCGAACGTTTGCATCGCGAAGTGTACAGAACATGGGAACTTCATTTGAGCTGCGGTGGATGTGTAGATTGCCCATAGACTAAAAACTACACCATTATCCATCAAGCTTTAGCCGAAACCGGAAACGCTTTAGCCAAAACCCGTAGTCCTTCAGCCTCAACGCACAAAAATTAGCCACGCCGCAGTAGGCGAGTCAGATCAAAAAGTATCGGAATATTCTGAAGTCAACAAATGTTGAAAAAAACGTATTTCCTATAAATGTTGATGCTGCAAAGCCTGGTTAAGAAATAAGGTGTGTGGATTGCATGCTGCAACACATGTGGATTGGAGAAGGTTTAATTGATGTGTCTGTATCGTCAAACCATGTGACACATCTCGTATAGCTTCGATGTTTCGTACAACATGCGATACTCCTAGGAGTAAAAATCTCAAATGTAACTCAACCAGTACATTATTTTGCATTTACATATGTCAAAGACAGAGTTCACTTTAAGTGGATATGCGAAACGTTAAGCATATACCTTTTGATTTATTTCAAGGCTTATGAATGAAAAACAATATATCGTTTGAGTTACCATTGAGATTTCTACTGTTATAAAAAAGCACCGAAGGTGTACGAGATGTGTCACATGGTTTGACGATACAGACACATCAATTAAACCTTCTCCAATCCACATGTGTTGCAGCATGCAATCCACACACCTTATTTCTTAACCAGGCTTTGCAGCATCNATACTTTTTGATCTGACTCGCCTACTGCGGCGTGGCTAATTTTTGTGCGTTGAGGCTGAAGGACTACGGGTTTTGGCTAAAGCATTGCTGGTTTTGGCCTAAGGAATGTGGGTGTTTTTGGCTAAACCATTTCGGATTTTGGCTAAAGGATTACGGGTCTGGGTTAAAGAATTTCGGGTTCGGTCAAAACGTGATGGGAAAGGTGTAGTTGATTTCACTGAACAGGATAGATTTGCACTAGCGCGTTTTCCGCATATTATTATTGAACATTTTTTGTTGCATGCTGCATTCTGATTCCATGCTGAGTACGTGTGTTGTGGTTTCTTAGGATCAGTGGCGGCTTGAAGAAAGACATAAAATTGAAAAGCAGCATAGGATTGGGGAAGTAAGCTTACACAGGAAGAACCATCTAATTTGACACAGTTAGTCAGTCAGTCAGTCGGTTCGTTGATGTTCGTCAACCCGATAGTCTGTTTGTCTTTTCCGTAGTTACAGTAGACTAATCTTTTAGTCTTTTCGAAGATGCTATGGAAACCCAAAAACCGCTTATTTGTGCGTTCGTCTTACCCACACATGTGATTAACACCTCACAACAGTGGTAAGGGGCTGGATCATTACTGAGTGAAATTTGATATACATGCTTTTCACTAGTCCGTTTTCTACTGGAAACACTCATTTCCGTATATTGATTAATCACTGAATGTGTTTGAGTTTCCTGCTGTCTATCTTTCTGGTAAAACACTCAAAATTTTGCACAAACAAAACAGCTTGGGGAACTCCATTTCTGCGAGCATGCACACAAGGAGAGAGAAAATAATGCATTCATATGTCTACACATATAATTTAGTAAATCTGATTGGATCAACATAAATGAATTCCGAACTTTGATGAGCATCTGATGGGAAGAATATAAATGCCCTGTGATTTTTTGAAGAGTGCAACCTCAGAAATTACCATATTTCTCGGCCACCATGTATAATACTGGACTGTATCATATCGACCGCTTTGATGGTTCACTACATTTTCGTCCTTTGTGATATCGAAAGCATTTGCCCATCGTTTCCTGTAAGAAATCATAACCTCTTGGACGATGGTGGACCGGTCGTAACGTCATCATATTATCACCCGGAAGAACATTTGATCGAATACCAATTATGCTACCATAGTTCCCCATTATCTGTGGTTTTTATGACCACTCTATTTGAGAGCTTACCTTTTGAAATTTTATCTTTGTATTGTCAATGAAAGGCAATAGAAATAAAAAATAAAAATAAACAATATTCGCAAGAAATTTTTAACTGCTTTACGCAACTGGATGATTTTTGTATCTATTTTGATGTCGAATGAATCTTGTACCTATCTATCATTAGTGCATGGCACACACAAACTTGTATAATTTACATTCGTGCTCCTTTCAATTCTCACCGATTTAGTGTATAGTTTGGTCACGATTTACGGTAAACCTGGGCCTTCCTTATGATTCACGAATTCAGCCATACCACCAAACTTTTGACAGTATTTACCGGATACTGTGATAAAGCTGAGAATCACTGAAGGAGATGATTAACTTCAATAAAGGCAAACAAACACAGGATTTTATCAGATTGTTTGAATGCTATTTCCTTACTAAACACTGTCCTTACAAACCACCAGACGAATATTCCTTAATGGAGCTTTGTTTGTGAACTTTCATACTCTATCAATTGCATTTTTATTCCTTGGGGATTATTTAACTACACAAATTAACAAATTTACCGAACTGTGACGCTAGTGTACTTTACAGTGTGTAATAAACGAAGATGACCTTGAAAAGATTTATTTTAAGCTAATAATTTCACGTGAAGTTTGCGTATACAATTCTCAAACTGCGGAGTTTATCAAAACAAATGCTTGGGTGCCCAGTCCATTTGTCTCATTCTGTTTTTTTTAATCACAATACCTGTTATGCTCTTTGTTTTCGGTTCATATGTTTCTGTTACACATCGGGACCTTATATCAAATATCAGCGGGCGGTGGTGGCCCAGTGGTAACATTATCCATTACCACCTCCTAGGACTACTGGTGGATGCTATATGCCTCTGTAGGTTGGATAGGCAATTTAGAATGTGAAAAGATCAGTGCTATCGGTGTGGTCTCGTAGCTCAGCTGATGGAGCGTGCCTGTACAAACCGTAAGTGGCGTCCATGCGTGAGTTCGAATCCCACCGAGGTTGCTGAACTTTTCACAATCGCAGTACAAACTTCCAATCTGCCAAAATCGACCAAATCTGACAGGTTGAACAATTCTCCTAACATCGAAATCACATTTATCACATAAAAGCGATTCACAGACCGTGACAGTATGTAAGATAAACAGTTTAGGCAGCATTTACCACGACTCACATAGCGGAGCATATATTTAATATGATTTTCTGTGCTCTGCTGCACATTTGCAAGCCTTTACAGTAATAAACCGCTCCCTGTCCCATTTCGGGACCGTCCTGCCTTGAGAAACACAGTGGATTCCGTGGTACTTCAGTCGGGGCTGGTTGGATGAAAAACAGACCCGCAATGGTCATTTTCCCATTCAATGTGAACATACTTGGTACAGCGGACTTTAATGCCTTCCAAAGTGTAAATGCACAAAACAATCGATATCTAAGCAGAGAAAAACTATTAAGAATGTGCAACTGTTATACGAGGAGATCATGGAAAATGTGATAAATTCAGAATATTTTTACAGACCTCATAATCTTTCTAATATATACGGCTCAACTTTGTCTGAAAGAAATCGAAATAAACACTAGGATTAATAACCGAAATAACGGCATTCCATTATCTGCAAAATAACGTCTATTCCACTTAAATATTTGCAGTGTACTGCTTTACATTTTCATTTTACATGAATCCAAATTTCTGAACACATGACCTCAAACGTTCATCCACTTTACCAGTAACTGTTAGTAAGCGAATGCACATCGAATGGAGAATAACCAAAGTAATTAATTTGGCAACATGACCCAATTAAAATATTTCAATATAAAAGAGTTATACTGATAAACATCATCAAAATTGTTAGTGTTTGAGTGCCCCCAAAGAATGATTGTAGCTTCTATACAGTTCAGTGGATTTATGTCAGTTTTTGTACAATGAAGACGCTTTTCGTCAAGTGCTCATAAGATGAGGATGGAAGTGTAACAACTAAATAACCTATAAGATAAATTCTCATTTTCTCATTCTAGTTTTTAAGCAAGAACGCATAGAGTAGTCAGAGTTACATTTATGCATCAACACGTAGGCAATTCACCGATAAATTTATGCTTCGTTACGAAGTCTGATAGAAGAGGAAAGCAATGTGAATAGATTGAAGCAATACGGTTAGTTCGCGATCAGTCATTGCGTTTTTCATTACGTTTTAGCTGCATTGTTACGTGACTGAAAACACAGGTAACCACATTGACAATGGAAAAGGCCAGCACTGTTGAGGACCCATAAAGTGCTCAAACGCGGATCACGGTTCATTGGGTGAAAGCAGTTGATTGGACAGTTGGGAGGCCTATGATTCTACACTATTCTCAAGCAGCCCAATTCCATTTACCATAATAACCTGGTGTCCATCGATGTTAGTTAGCTTAGTGAAAATACTAATGAATGTGTTAGTCAACTTTCTGCGCATTCAACAAGGGAAAACAATTATAACACGAAGGAAAGGTCAGCCAAAGGTTACTGTAAAGTTGGTTTTGAAGAAGCAATGCCATCCTAACCGGATCTGTCTGAGAAGAATCAGGATTTGGAGCAGTGGGTGACAGTGGTACAGTTAAACGCTTGAACAATGGTCCACTCTAATGATGATGCCAACCAGTGATTTGCCAGTAAGGCTGCAAGCATATTGCTTTACACTGCTCTTCCCCTTTCAATAACGGTCCTGTGGAAAGAATGAACAGCACATTCACGCCATTATTTTTGTGGAGTCACTATTATCATTCGGCAGTTTAGACGATTGCACTAACAGTAGCGCCTCGGATGTAAACTGTGCCGCTGTTCGTTCTTGTCCTATCTCAACTATCATTAAAGTTTCCCCGAATCCTTCTCTAGCTGAAACCCTCCTTCACCCTTGATGTCCTTTAAAAACTAGTCACGTTTAATGTGCATACTCCGATCCATATAGGACCACAGGCGAGTTTAGCTTGTATGCTCAAAACCCTAGCCATCGAGGTAGTTTATCGAAAAGACTCGCATTCAAGGCGCCAGCTGCATTATCCGTTTGACGTCCCCATCAAACCGATCAGTGAAGTTTCACTTACGACTCCCTAGGAACCCTGAGGCTGCGGCTTGCGGTCTTGCTGGCGTTGGCATGGCTCTCAGTGAGAGAGCTGAGGCCACCCTGCTGGATTGGATCCCAGTCGACAGTAGGTTGTGTGCTGTGAGAGTCAGATGTTCGTGCAAGATAAGGGGCTATCACCTCGATAGACGAAACCTGTCTATCGTTTCGGCGTACGCTCCAACAGACTTCAACCCAGATGCAGTCAAAGATAAATTTTACCATAATCTACACGGCCTCTTGCGTATAGCGAGCCGGGCTGATATCATGATTTTAGCTGGAGACACGAATGTTATGGTAGATCTGCTGACTTTGAGTGAGGCGCACTGGGGAGGTCTTTTCGGACTAGATTCTTGTCACTCGGAAAAAGGGGAACGGCTATTGTCTCTATGTTGCGACCATCGCCTGTTCCTTGCCAGTACGAACTTCGGACGTTCTAACTGCCGGTACGTCACCTGGCGTCCGCCCCCCTCGATTCAGAGACAGACGCTGGTCGACCACGTTGCTGAAATCCACAAATGCCGGGATAGTATATATTTATATAACACCGAGGGACTATTGAATAGACAGCTCTTTTGGAGCCAGTCCACTGAAGAAGCAATGCTATGATTCGATGTTTTTAAATGGGTTAGAAGCTGCTAACAGCAACAAGCATGGTCTTTGTAGAATATTTCGCAATACGTAGTATGTGAAGGATCGAACAAAATTCTCCTGAAATCACACGACTCGTTTCGCGGTTCTTGCCGCTCGTCAGGCTTGTGTATCCTGTAATCTGTCTATTCAATAGCCACCCGGGGTTGCAAACAAGGTTATTGTGACGAAAATAGCTGTCTTGGGTATAAGTATATGAAGTGGCAAAATATTACCGGATATGCATGCCTGGCGAACGGCAAGAACCGCGAAATCAGCCGTGTGCTTCCAGGGATATTTTGTTCGGTCGTTCACATACTTCTTATTGATATATATTTCCAAAAGGCTGTATTCGCGAATTGAATACATTTCGGGATATTTAAAATAAGATGTCTTAACTCAGCCGCTCAGAAAAAGATTCCAACTTCAAAACGCAACGACAACTGTAAATGTGAATTGAGCGCCCACCAGTAGAAGGGACTGCTTTATTCTTTCATCTATCATAAATGATTTTTTCGATTTCATGAAGTTCGTTTATTACGTGATCTGAATTACTGGAACGATTGTTCTCGGGAGTTTGGTTACGCTTACATTACAGTCTGAATTTTCGGTTCACTAATAACATTCAGATTGTCATCTATTACCGATCATGTAGAAAAAGCGTATTGCACACAGTAAAAGAATTGAATCGCTGATATAAGTACCCAATAGCAATTCGAGACAAAACTGAGGGATCAATATATCGCTACTGAAGACAGTCATACCTGATTATTTTGATGATTGAAGTATAACTTTAGTCTAAAGTACATTGTGGCTTGATGAAAAATGTATCCCTTCTCAACTTATCTTAATCCCGACTAGCCAGTATTTTTGTCATGGCTGCAAACCCGATCACTACGAGACTCATCGCTCACTTGGGATTGATGTTTCTGCACAGAACAATTAGGTTAATGTTTATTTTCAAATCTGAGTCACTATGAGCTTATAAGCAAAACACATCAAAATCGTTACAAACTGATTTTGATTCAACAGATAAAATCTGGGTTCTATAGCGCTTTCGCTACCATTTTTATGAGTTTGCACATTGGATTCCTTTGGGAATCCGCTCTTGCCATACAGCAGAAATGAAACATTTGCACTGAAAAATTCCCAAAATAAACCATTGCACAGCATAAAACACAACACCCGGATATTCCGTAGCCCATCCATCAAGTTATATATGTGACAGCATAATCGATCAGTTACACTAATATACCTCATTATCCACATGGAGTCTAGATCACAAGTACTCTCTCTGTTAGACGCACACACATACAAATGTGTCGAATAGGCTAACGAACGGTTGAATTTGCACTCGGAGAACAAATTGACTTGGCGCCATGCCTTATGAGATAATATGAAATGAATTGCTCGACATATCGATTACAAGCTACCAGTTGCTACACATATGTCTGATTGTCATTGACTGGGAATTACTAACTTTGATAACTTGTCGATTGTCGTTACCAACAAGAATATGCAAACAGACACTGAGATCTTTGGTTGCGGAATTCGTACGAGTGCGAAATGGGGTTGTGCTGATGACTTATCTTTCCTGATCACCTCCAATCCCATTATGCATTACTTACCGAGATTCTTGTGCTACTATATTATAGCATTCTTGATATTAGGCCTTTCTAATACTGAGGAATATAGTACTATATATTAATTGAATGTCGTACCTGTTTTTGCTTTCTTCCAGCTAGGTCTTCATGGGAAAGGGAAATGCATCAGATTGTGACTTGTACAACGAAACCGCATTGCCAAAACCTACTTATAGTTTCTCGAACTAATGTTCTGGCTAAGGGATGTCGAAAATATAGGTGAAATGTTCACCCAAAAAGAAACATACGCGTCAAAAAGCCGGTTCCAGCCCATAACATGCATTTGACAATAAAGATCCGTCCAAATAGTATGAAATTCACAGAACACTTAAAAAAAGCAATTCTCAAAAACTGATTATGCTGTAAGATCACGCTGTATGGCCTAGTAGGCGCTAGGTTTGTGCTGAATAACCCCGATCTCGACGTCATTTGAGAGTTGTTTCATGTGCTTAAAATGAGGACGTGTACCATACACAACCTCACAGCTCGGTTGTCTATCTAAGTCGGTGGGTTTGGAGCACTATAGGCTGAATAGCTAATTGAAGTAGACAGGCGCTTTATTGATCTTTTCACAGTTCTCCTAGCACAGGTATACAGTTGACATATGCCCCAAGAAACCAATCTGACGACCAAATTCAACGGTATCTAATGTTTCACGAATGTGAATTTCTATATTTTTAAGTTGTATGTGACGACTGTATAGGCAATACAAGCGGTATCAGAATAAACTCAAAGAACTTTCACCTAAGTGTTTTGTCAAGGTTTTATTAAGGAATAGCTGTTCAACAGCAAAAGTTTTTAATTTTGAAAACACGCATTCGTTGTAACAGAAATCCAGTGCAACCAAATGCAGTTCAGATGGGGAATGTTTGGTTTAGCCCATTCGGTTTTTCCACAGGCACCAGGCCCTGTTGATGAGGTTTAATTTTCCGGCGGTTTTGTTTACCTGTAGTTCATAGTCTTTAGTGTTCGGGTTAATGCATTTTCTTGAACTGCACAAGACCACAACTTGTAGAACTCAAATACCTTTTGAGTGAATTGTTCAAGTGCCCAGCTTACCGGATAGATGTACTTCAAGGAGCAAACTAACTTTCTCACCGATGAAAAATTGCTGTCGAGAGCCACCTGCAATCGGATAAGTAAGGGAAGTACCCACCATCATCTCATGGCGAGCATACATAAACGTTTCCAGCATTTCTGACTTACAATACAAATCACCCGTTTGGAGAGCGTGGGACGCCGTTAATTCAACTTCGGTTCGGTTCACACTGTGTTTCACAAACCCGTGAATCGTGCCTCGTATGCCCCACTGGGTAGAAGATTATGAGCTGTGAATCAGTTTCTCATCCTGAGTGCACTTTTGAAAAAACAATGTATGTGTGTGTGCGAGCCGAGGTTCTGATAAACTCACATTATAAATCTAGCATGTGAATCTCCTCTTGGTGCATCACTCATAATCAATGACGCTGCAACGGGTTCCGGATTTTGAAAACTGGTTATGTCCAGTCATCACACAACACGAGTGCTAGTGGTCGTTCAAACGAAAAGAAAACTTTATCTATTAAATTTCAAACTATGGAAAACGTATTAGCACCTTTTTTTCCTTTTTTATGAAATGAGAACTCCTGAAGCAAACCTTTCCCAAGGTCGATTCAAGAGGACAAAGACCATATTGCAATACTGCACGTTTTATGTTAGGGACAATCTCAGTATGATGTACTGCAGAAAACAATTTATATATGAGGCTTTAGTATGGCAACAAAGTACAGTAAAATACATTAAAAGAGACAAACATAAACTGGGGGGGGGTATCATTCACAGCGCGACATCTTCTGATGACGCAACAAGAGAATATCTACCGGTTTCGCGCAATTGCTGAGGTTTGAATAGGCGGTTAATATCAGTCAATAGAATTCCCTCCTCTCAGTGTCAAGAAAAAGGAACTTTATGTTAGTTTATTCTTTGTAACCCTTCCCATTTAATTTTGCCTAACTTAATGCATTTCACATTACTTTGTGACCACGCTAAAGTCGCATATAAACAATGCGTTTTCTGTAGTTGAGATTCAGTAAAATTGTCATAGATATAAATAGTGAAGTGTTGCAATATGGTCTTCTCTATTATGAAATATGAAATAGATTATTTAATGAAACCTGTAAGAAAAGAGATTGAACATATTTGTCCTGGCAACGGTAGCTACAAACAAAGGTCTTGTGCTATAGATACCTTTTGTTCGAACGCTAGGTCGGGTAAAATATTAGCTATCATACAACAACAGTGGTGCCAGTACATGAAGTTGATAAAAATGATAGAAAATTGTGATTTGCTGAGTAGCTGATGCATGCACAATCCAATCTTGGCTGAAGCTGATTTTTCTTAATTATCGCTGCTACATTTCGGTTGCTGTTTACATGTTTACCGAAAACGTGAAGTTCACAAATATTAAATGTAAAAAGACAAATGTGAAATTCGGTGGGAAAACGATTGTATTCGTGGACTTCAATTTTGTTGTCAATACCCCAGTGGGTACTGTGTTTCACGACAGACATCGTTTGGATTTCATGGCAGATTGCAACTACAGGCCATTCGTCATCGTTAGATATAACAATTTGTAAATCACTTACTGTGACAGTTGGTAAATGTTGCATCACAGTACGCGTGTGTAGATGCGGAACTCTATCCAGGTATCTAAAGAAGGTCTAAGGTAATCACTGAACACCGACAGTAGATATAAACGATGTCCAAGCAGGCAATTTCTGTAACTGTAGTCCGAGTTGTAGCAGCTTGTTGACAGCTACTCTAAATGTTCATTCTTGGCTAAAGTTCATCGCGTTAAGCCAGGGGAGGAGGTAATGGATTCACTGAATGCTTTCAACTGATGATCCGTTATCCACAAATTAACTGACAGAGTATTTTGTACAACTGGCGAAGCCAGTTTAGGACGTCATGTTGAAATTCCAAATCACGGATATTTTCGAACAATTTGAACTGATAGAAGACTTCAAAATCTGGCTTCACTGTGTTTTGGAATAACAACTAAAATCGTGTAACTGTGGGTGCAAATAAAATGAACTCCACGCTATTCCGAGCAGTAAAATTGGAAACTTGGTCCATTGAGTTCTTAGTCGGAAAGTCTCGTATTATGCGCGTTAGATAACGGCTTCAGCTTCTAAAGGAATATTTATTGAAAAATGAACCTTTCATCAATAGAAAAGTTACCTAGTGCCTATCGCATGGAACTTTCTATCACTAACTTAGAACATGAGTTAACGATAAATAGGAGATACCTTCACGATGCAGTGATCAAAGGAAAAGATCTATGACTGACTTCTTCCCTTCCATTCATGAGCAGTTTACCCAAATTAATATCATTTTTCGTTCAAAGATGAACAGGACAATTTTTCACGTTCCTAAATAGCCGACTGACAAAGAGGCTGGAGGGAACAATTTTTATAGTTGTATATCACAAGAGTACCTCAACGGACCAACGTTTACATTTCTTCAGTTACATAACTTTCACAAGGATTTGGACATACTGCAATCGATTTTCTGAGAGAATGATTACCTGGGTAGATGTTAATTAGTCGTTGAGCCGGATACCGGAGCAGAAACTAATACGTAAGGCACCCCTACGATAGAGGCTTACATTTGCCTCCCCTTCATATGGGACGAGGTAAACCTGATATTTCAAGGCTGATCAGATGCAGCCTTTAAACATATGTTATTGTTGTCAACGCTGATCAAACTCTACTTAAAATTAAGCATCCCATCCCAGCCACAAACGGCCCTTGGATTTTGTCCTCTACGTCACACGTAATACGCAATTTCAATGCAGGGAAACGGCATAGCTAAGCATCCCATATTAGGTTAGAAACCAGTTAACTTTCATTCATCATTCTTTTATATTCCATCTTACACATCATCCACCAACATCACAAACACAATCAACGACATAGCATCATTAGAAATCATCGCCGTTACCCAAGAATACTGAACACATAAACAACCTGCCCCCGCTATTGCTCGGTATCGGTCAGGAGCCGAAAAATGGTATGGACCCGAAAAAAACTATTCGAGATCACATCGGTTTGTATCAATTACGGCTTCTCTGGTTCATGGACTCTGTCGCAACAAGCAAATGGGAATCTAAAGGTGTGTTTACGACGAGAACTTCGATTTCAGCTGTCTGGCTCGCCCGAAACCCGAAGATTACCTAGTTTCCTTTTTGTACTGCACCACGTCTGAAATTAAAATAGGCATTTGTTTAAAATACTTTTGCATTCTTTTTCATCTTTTTTATTTTTTCAATAATAGTTATTTTCATTGAGTACATAGCATTACAATTTTCCGGAAGGGAGAAGGGACCAATTAAAGTGTTGTCATCGATGCACAATGGGGAAAATCAGACGATGTTGTGGGGATTCAAACCCAGGCCCTCCAGGGTGATAGTTTAGTGACATTAACACCGATCCACTGCCGTCTGATATTTGCAGTTTACTCCTGCTCTTTCTTGGGTGAAGATTAAAAGTTATTGGTAAGTATGTACTACCGTCACTGTATCCGATGTTCAACTCCGACGATATGCATATATCTAGGTCTGTGAAGTGCATCCTAAGGGGCTCATGGAGATGATGTGAAAAAAGTTCGCTTGGCTATCTGATCACAGTAACTGACACTTACAGGTACTTATCGGAAATTGAATGGCTTCTATATTTTGCGATCATAAACGCGATGCCTGTGATTTGCTTTTCAGTTGATTTGAATTTCGTATGTTACTTATCCCGTTTGATCCATGATGAGCAAAGTGCATGCGCACACAGATGCGAGATGAATATTCTTGCACCGATCGAATGGAATGACTGATTGGTAAAAGATATTAGTGTATTTTTATTTGTATAACATTTGTAAACACATATGCTTGCAGTTAAAAATGTACAAAAAGTGAAAGCGATAATAGTTGCAAAAACTGCTTTTGATCCGCCAAAACTATGCATTTCGACATGATAAGGTTATTTGATCGAATTTTAATTGCCGCAAATTGCTGTTATAGTATGTTTTACTTAGCCTGATAAAATATCACGGTTGTAGCGGTAGGTTCCAAGTATGCCGTGTGGTTATAGCAAGTTGTAAGTCTTTCATCACTTAATATGGTGCTAGTCCCGACGACACAAATAACTGTTATATGACCACTGAAGTCAAACAGTTAGGCTTTTAAAGTCAGATAGAGTAACTGTTCCGGACCCGACAGTAATATAGAAATTTGACTATTCCATTCACATCGCTAGACAACCAAAGAAATTGCAGTTGAAGTAATCTTTTTAAGTGGTTGCCTGTTCCTCAAGACATTTGAGATTTTTTAGGTAGACCTTCTGCATTGAGGAATCAATTTTTATTCATTTTTTGTTTGTCTATGTAAGACTACAAGAATATTGGAGGAATTGTTTTCTATATAAGATGAAGTTATCGAATAAATCAGGCATGAGCTGAAAAAACTGGGAAGCTCTGGGCAGGTGTTCCAATCTGATTGGGTCTCATCAGCAGTGCGAATGCATCGACCCAACTCGATCCTTTCACCGTAGTTGAAATCGATGAGACAAACAAAAAGAATTCGTGGGGATTCCTTACAATGAGAATCGTAATTCCTCCAGCTGGAATTCCACTTCTCAATCGAGGGGTTTGATGGAAGTTTACTCCCCAAACATACAGACATGCATGCCGTATCAGTGTCCAAAACTACCGTTTTTTTCAGCAAACAAAGCCATTATAGGGCGTACCTTCTAGCACTTGATCTGCATTTAATCCAAGGCGGCATGTGTACTGTACATCAGAGGAACGTATGGACTTTAACGTGACCCACATGAACTATATGTGGGTAAATAGCCCCGTTAACTTCATACGGTACGAGATGCATCAATTGTAAACGGAGCCATGGTTATTTGCAAAAGAGTCGAACCAATGTCTCAATACTTACGTTCGCTAAATGAAGTGGCGGTAAAACATTTTCTGGCTTGAACTTATCCGATGTTTACTTAAAAATGGAGGTTCGGTAGGCGAATACACACATATGATACCCATGAACATCACCAGAGGCCTATATCATTACCAACGTTTATCCTTTGATGTGTGATTTACCCCGGTGCTTTTTCAACAGATAATGCAGACGATACTAGCTGGTTCCGAGTTTGCAAACACGTATCTAGGCAACATAAAAGTATTCAGTAAAACAACGAATAAACCCATTAAATACACTAATGCAGTAGTCTCTCAGATTTCAAGGTATCGGTTCTGCCTTCAGCCTTAGAATTGCTCATTTTAATATATGACACAACCTGGTGTCGTGCACTTGATGTCTACTATGATCATTACTGAAAACTGTCGGCACAAAGCTATCGTTCGCATTCATCAATGCAGAGGCAGTACAATAATTCCTTGTAATCGCCAAGTATTATCACAAATCTCTGCCACAGATATTTCAAATATAAGATTCGTTTGAATGATCAATAAATACAGAATACCAAATGGGGGCAGTGAACCACGTGTCAGAATTATTTGTTAGCATCAACCAACTTACATATCATTGAAGGTTACACAAAACTATACATGGTTACAAACGATGACGGTTTTAACCTTAGACTCGGAAACATTTTGTAACGACTATTCTTTGATAGTAATCAGGGATCAGATCACTCTACGCAGCAGTAATGTTCTGTGGTCAAATATAAACAGAATAGTTTGTGCACATTTAGACACCACAAACTTCCCCTGAGCGATCGTAACCTCTCATCTATGCCACAAAAAACAACTGTCCCACAGTGAACTGCAAATTGCTTACAATTTTGGACCACAGTAATTTTACAAGTTAACTTCGCTCTGTGGAACCGAAAAGTTTCGGATACACAGATACCTTCTTCACGTTTTGATCTTATAATGGTGGATTCCAACTCAATGCAAACAGTACTTTTGTGTCGTCTCCCCGTTGATTCTGATTTTCAGTACGTTTTGCAAGATTCGAGGTGCACTCTGCCGACCACCAATGAAATAACCTAGCGAAATACGTCTAACGAAGAATTTTACATAAAGTATCGCGTTATTTTAGAAGGAACTAACCCAAAGATATCCAAAATAATTCTCACAGAGAATTCGTCACAAGTAATTCAGTCATATTTATCAATAAATATTTTTATCAGCAAGAATGCAATTAGCTGTTTTAAAGCGAGTTCACTACAGTTCACAACGAAGCATTGCGTTTAAGTGCCTCCTAATGCCTCAGTATGGTCGCGGGTGCGTGTCTAGGGTTGCGGCTGGTCACCCTTCCCTTGCAATTCATGAATTGCTCCCATACGACAAAGCGTCTCGAATAGCCTCTGCTGAGGAAGCCCTACTCACTGCCTTCTCGTGACGGAGGTATTCTTTCACTAGGGTGACAGAACAAAAAGCTGACACCCCGGGTTATAATTGGGTTGATGGATCTTTGGTAGTTCACCTAGGAGAGTTGGCTAAAAACCCGACTCCAAACCAACCATGAAGAGGTGTACAAATCACACATACCTTCCCTGTTGTGGCAGTGGTCACCTGCTCGATTGGATATCGAGGTGTATTGGGCACCTTGGATGTTTAACCCAGTCCGAAGGGTGTGTGACTCTATGAAGTTGCCACCGGCCACCAATGGATTGTGGTTTTCACACACCGCCTTGTTGGTTTGCGGGTCAGGCTTTGGTTAGTCAAAGGCTCCGGTTGTGGATTCCTCAAGAAAATTCACCAACTTTGACCCGGGTAACCTGCCAGTATTCGGCCCACATGCAAATCATGGAACGTTTTTCTTTGTTCATAAAGCATATTGTACCATGATTTCTTTGGTAAACAGTCTGGATTCAGACGTAGGTGAAAATAAATACATACAAATGGGCCTCTACTTTGTTATACCCGCTTCCTGGCGGTCACATCCTTGTTGAAACAAGGCTTTGGACGAGAACCCTAATAGTTCTCCTGTTTAGGGGCTGAACACCCTGGTAGTAATCATCCATCAAAATCTAAGGCATGCAGAAAAAATAATCCCATACTGCATCAGTCGTCGCGCAGAACCACGCTGCCCATTACATCGAGCATGCATTGAGTTATCTCTTAACTGTGACTCATGTATTCCTGTCTGAATAACCTGCAAAAGTGAAAGAAATCGATTGCAGTTGATCGATTGGATAAAAGTGATATTTTCGAAGTTAGAAAGCGGATAGTGGTTGTCAGAAGAAGGATTGCTTGATAAAACACACCAAAATTCATACAACATTACAGCAGGTATCTTTCACAAGCTCTAAGTTAACAAGCACACTGAGCGAACAAATAATGACCACTGCGGGGACACCAAGGAGCTGTGGTTATCTTCCGGAAGAAATGCAAGGTGATTTGACGGCGTTGCGCATCAGTACCTTCATATTGGATTTGATGACAAAGATAAATTACGTGTTAGTCACCTGAGTGTAGTTATTGTATGTTTTACTCTTTTTCTTCGAAGCCTGATTCTAGGCCCCAAATATGGAAGCGAAAATTCCCTTGGTTGCGTATTATTAAAAAATTGGGATAGTTTCTCAAATCAAAGTTCATTTCGTTTCGTTCAGTTCAGTCCTACTCATTTGTAAGCCAAGAATCGGTGAGCTGAACTCATGGCGAGAAAACAGACCGGTTTCCAAAGTTTATTAGATCCTCTCCACAATTTTCACTGTTCGAATAAGCCCATGCTTCACGTAATGAAAGTGCGTCGTTCGGAGTATACCAAAAGCGTTGATCTTATCCCTGGTACCGTTTGGTCATTGAGCTATCGTCAATGTCCGAGCAACCACTGTTGCACTGTTGCGTAAATCATGAGTCACAATTTGTTCCTGGTATCAGTGTTGTTTTCTCTCGCAAATCACGCGGTTTGGCCGACACACTGAATTGACGTCCGTTAGTGCGACAAGATGCTTGAGTGAGATTTGCCTGATTTCAACACAGAAAGAGCGTGGATTGATAGATCTGTGGTGGGTTAAAAACACGTGCGATCAATTGCACAATGAGGTGCACTGAGAAAATATATATCCACCCACCGCGTTTAGTTCTCAATTATTACCCATAGTTTTCCAAAGTGATTTGATTGATTGTTTGCCAAACCAAGGTGCTCGTTTCTCAAATCAAACTTGGAATGGTATAGCAAGTATCGGTTGGAAATGCTCCAGCTTATGTC
The DNA here is from genome assembly GCA_900618425.1 of Echinostoma caproni. NCBI lineage: Eukaryota > Metazoa > Platyhelminthes > Trematoda > Plagiorchiida > Echinostomatidae > Echinostoma > Echinostoma caproni. The sequence goes on from UZAN01039551.1 coordinate 40,923, forward strand.
GTCTAGTGTGCGAAATTGGAAAAGTTTTTTCTCCATCAACGGTATCCACCAATTAGGACGCAAAATATGATCTGAAAACCTCAAAGCTTATGTCCCTAAGCAGGCCCCATTGCAACGTCTCGCAAAGCTTGTTCGCATTTCGGAAGAAGAGTATAATCAAAATAGAACGTTCACGGAAACAGGCTCGAGAATTCTGTAACACGATATATTGAGGGCTGAGCTAAACGGTTTCGGATATGCAGTACACGAGTACAAGGTACAGAAGACCGGACAAGAAAAACGTGAACTGTGATCTAATGTGAATATTGTTCAATGATTGCAACCCACACAGCAACAAATACCAACACAGTCGAGTACAGCTCACAAGTTATACGAGGATCGCTATACTTGGACTATAAAGATGGAACTCAGTCCATCTGAATAGTGGAAGATGATTTTCTACGACTACAAATGTGGTTTAAAACAGCAGCAGCAGCGCATTGATCGGCGATTACGCGACGTGTGACATTTATGTTCCTATATATCAAATGCCTGAAGCGTGGAATCCCATGCGAGTCATTAACAGCTCCAGTGGAGACCGTTCATTGAACTGGTCGAAGGGTTACCCGCTCCGTCATGATCAAGCTGTTTCTCCATATGGCTTGAGTGCACGGAACTGTGCTAGTGGAGAATACCTTGTGAAAATGTGAGCCTTATTTTTTGTAACAAATAAAGCTTTTTGTGCATCCGGATACTTTTTGCTCAGCCGTCTAATAACAGTTATTTGGTAAACTTCCGCGTATGGTCGAAAACAAAATGCATCACTTAAACTATTGACATTGATTTTCTTCTTCACAGTTTGTTCTAATACGTATTCTGCGAAAACGTTGGTAAAGAACCGTCTGTTGCCAGGAGCAAGGAGATTGAGCATTGTGTTGACACTATATTGGCATTAACTGTGGACTAGCATCTCGAGAGGAAAAGTACTGTAGAGAACAATAGAAATGTCAATAAAAGTCATTGAAAATGAATCACTGTAATGGCCGTGTAAGTATGTAATCAAAAACGGAAGAACCTAGAGAAGGATTATTGCGCCAGTTTTGATAATCGATCAGTGAATTGAGGGTTGGTTAGTTGGTATGACCGGTATCAACATAAGAATGGAGGAAGCAAAACTTTGAGAACTTGAGTGTGATAACTGAGGAACAGATTAAACTAATCGAATGGCATCCGCAAAATTGTGAATTGGTTTCGATGTCGAAGATTAAATGTTGTTTAAGAAAAAACTAAGGATGACCCACGCTACGATCAAAGCAGAGCTGCGGCATAAAGTGGGCCTTCAGTGAAATAAAAATTAGAAGTTCGTGCCATGAGCCCCTGACAGAAACCAGATGTTCCATAAACGTGGATAGGGGGAAGGTAGTTTATCTCGATCTGATCAAGGAGTGCGCCTATTTCTGCCACATCCAGCTCACAACTCACGCCGCGATTTACTCTAGTGGATTACTTTAGAGACCGTGAGCCAAATTCATGAGTGTGGGGGTTTGGAAATGATTTCAATGTTTGGATTAGTGGTTGGTTGGTGGGCAGAGGAGTGGATGGATGCTGAGAGTATCACTGAAGAGTGCCAGTGGGTTAATGTGATTGTTCACACGGAGGATGGGTAGGGCGAGTGCTTTAACTCATCTCACCTCATTAATTCGTGGTTGTGATGGTATCGGAGTCTAAATGTCCCTGCCCGCCGTCTCCTATCCCCTTCGGATAGGTGACCATTAAACTGGTCGTCGGCTCAACTATCTGTATTGTTTCGTCATGCACATGTGGTCTGTAAAGCTACCCACGGGAATCACTCATAGCAACGTTTTGCTCACCACCATTTTTGTCAGTCAGAAGGTGGGCTACTCACTGGTGGTAATAAATGCCATGCACTAAAACAATTGGTATAATCGTGCTGGATGATCAACATCTATATGAAATATGAATTGTTTTTGGTAGATCCGATCAAGTAGTTATCCATGGAGTGACATGTTTGTTGCGTGAAGTGTAATTACTCCCCGGCCCTTCCGTGTTGCTCTTCGTTTGACTCGATAACCAATTGGTCAAATACGAGATGATAGTAATACGATTAGATATCTTTTGAGAAAACTGAGCGGAAATGAATAGAGACTCTGCAAACTGATTAATCAGAGTAATAATGAGTTGGTCAGCCCCCTGCTTGAATTTAAACGCGATTAAAAGTTTATGGGTTCCACACTTAACAAAGTTCTTTGTTTCTCGTGATCGGAAAATTTGTTTTTCTTTTATGCTGCCCTGACTTTTATCCGTATATTCATATCTATGGTTTTCACAAGGCTATTTCTGTCCATTGGTCACGTGCTTCATTGTTGGTTAATTTGCTTTCTCCAAAGGATCGCACACGAATTTTGACAATGTTATTTATTAGTGAGCAGAGAATCACCTGATCTTTATGTATCCAATCACTGGAGGCAACCGACCTGTGGTGATCATGCAGACCTGTCGTCTGTCACGAGGACGGAAAATGAACTAATTGTTAAGAGAATAAATTCAAGATTTGAACCTGTCTGAAGTTCAATGAAAAGTGAGCAACTGACAACACCCCTGACAGTGGTAGTGTGAAATTTATAGCTCTGGTCCAATGAAGGTGACACTAAGCACGACTTGCGCACAAAGCACTTACATCACGTCCATGGCACCGAAACATTTGTTTAAGTCTCAATGTCTTTGTTAGATATCATTGCTCTTTCGTTTATAGTCGCAACTGCGCTTGCACAGTATTGTATTTTATTGTAGATGACTTGTGCAGGTAACTGTGCATACATTTCAGTCAAAAATGTGTTCACCGTTACAAGCTGATAAAAAATAAAATGAAAATTCATAAACAACAGTGATAAAACTTTAATCGGCATTCATCTTTGTAGGTTTAAAATTAGTTCGTTACGGATCCTTATCGTGTCAGTGAGGATAGGTAAGAAACCGTTGATTTGCGATAAGTGTTTATGTCGGAGGGTAAGCAGCGAAAATCGGATCGGGTTGTAGCGTGAGAACGGCAAGGGTATAAATCGGGATTCAGCAAATGACTGGGGTCATTGAGTGTCTGATGAGCGCAATTCCTTCATGAAGTGACATGCAACTTACGCAGTTTTGTGATCAAAGTGTTTAAATGAATAAGAGAAACACGGCTGATAATGACTAAACCGCGACGTAGAGTGACGAAGTACTTTCTGAGTAGTCCAGGGAAAATAAAAGGCGAACAATAAAGTATGACAAGAAAAATGCATTGATAAACAAAGGAACGTAGAGTTTCATGCCTCACTAGAAATTGTCATAGCTTGCGTATTTGAAAAGATAGGCGATGCAGTCTACCAACACAAGCTAGCATGAGAGGACCACTGTAGATTGCCATCTATGATGACTCCTAGGTATTTGGTGGTGTTCGGTGATGGGTACGGAATTGATGACTGTGGGTTCCAAGGGATAATCGGATCGGGAAAGACTAAAATGCAATCAAAGTTTTTAGAAGTATTCAACCGAGTGTTAGATCGATTGGCNCATTCCATGCCCTGCGGGCTAGCTAGCATCTTCTGACAAACTGATGGCAAGTCCTATGTAGGCTGTCTTATTTGTCTGTTTTATGTACTCCAATCAGATTGTCTTCTTTTTCGATTCATCGACTTGTTCTGTCGAAATTCTAAGACCAATTAGAAACATGCGAGAAATTGAATTGTGCGGTTCCATCAATTTTGGACAATTCAATGTATTTTCATTAGGCTACCTGGAACATTTCAACCAAATGGTGTTAGTTATGAGCAGATGCAATGTGAATCTTAGCACGATTCATTTTTGGTGCCATAAAATTCGTGTAAAACCAGGAATCGCAACTCATAAGCTAAAATTGACAGAACTGTATTACTACAGTTAAAGTGCAATTTTTATAATAAAACTAGGTACGGATTACGGATCACGAATCACGACAGCAACTGAAACACTGAATCGCATTGGGAGTTGCACGCTGGAATCTCCCGTCACCTTGATGCAAGAAATAAATCACAGTAGTATTGGTTCACTTATTGAAAGAAATCAATAGGATTAAATAACATGCAAATAGCAATATCATTGGTCGAACGAATATGAAGCAACCACCGTTCTCGTTCTTCGAGTCACACGGCATCCGTTTATGCTGTATGGCTGTTGATTGATGGATACTGTTAGTCCATGGCCCAGTGTCCAGAAACTGGAACCCGGAACCAATTGGCTGGCGGTATCTCGGCGGGCTGACTCACCACAATTCGATCTGAGGGCTATCACAATGACCGAGTGTATTCCATCGGAACCGATGTTTATATGGTGTTTTCAGCTTGGTTTTAAGTACCAGATCCGACTGATAACATACCCTTGTTATACGTGAATTACCATGATTCTAGGTTGTACCTAATTAAAGAGTTTACTTCCGCGCATGCTACGAGCTCTAGTGAATCGAACATCGTTTTACGAGGAATGTTTACGATCGAACCGAGATCCAACTTAATTTTGGAAAGTCTTATGACGAAATCAAATCAACTCCAATAGGACAAATTTAAAGGTCATTTCAGATCTATCCAATTACGAATTGGTGAACTAGAGAGAAACTGACTACAGAGAGAAACCGCGCTCGACAATTTATCCGCGAGGATGGGGAGTCATTTCGTGACATATACATCTAGTGTGATGATCGAAGGTAGAGGTGAGAAGAGACAATTGTTCTTACTTTATGCACTGAAGGAACAAGCAGCTTGCGCGAAATTTCCGAAAAGTTTTGAAGAAAACGTTCAAAGTGTATCGGATGTGAGACCAAATAGCCTTTGGAAGGTTAATCGCTTGGACTAAATATTCTGCAACCATCGTCCACATAATCGGCGAATTGAAATCGATACACGATTTGAATATCCGATAATCCGAACATGAAGTCTTCCCTGCATTTGGAACATTTTTAAACTACTACGCTGAATAAATACTGCGCATATCACCAAAAAGAAACACTATTACCGGGATCTTAACAAAACATCACCATGATGCACTTAAACAACCTGATCAACACAAGGAACTAGTGATTTCGAAGACTGACAACGGTGCTGAAATAGCATTGATGAACAAGAAAACGGAAGCAATTTCAACTGACAAGACCAAATTTCAGCAACTGGATCGGGATTAGGATAATACAGACTCCATGGAAAAACAACTAACGACATTGATGAGAACTATATCACAGTGACGGAAATTGAAAGCCTAAAATCCCACTTATCCCATTTATGTACGGCCTAGATCAACTACATAAACCGAATAGTCCTCTGCGACCCATACTTGTCTGTTTCTCCATACCATTCGATTGTACGATGGTTCGTCTCCAAGCTAAACTCCATCCGAAAGAATATGGTGAAATTCTTCTTACATGATACAGGTCGGTTCGTCGAAATAGTCAAGCACCTGAAACTAGAAAAAACAAACAGTATTTTCGCTGGAGGTTTCCTCCCTTTGCATCAATGTGTCAGTGATTGAAACGATCGATTATCTCTGTAATTACATAGAGCAAAACCAGATAAACGCCGTAATTACGATATGATAGCTGAAGGAACTACTTTGACGTTTGACAATGAACATTCACTCCCTATGCAATGGAGACATGTACCGCTAAGTCGATGGTGTAGCAATGTTTTCGCCACATGTCCCATTACTGGTAGACATTTTTCTGGATAATTTTGAAAACCACGAACTAAAAGACAATATCTCTGATCTAAATATGTATGGTCTTCATATTGGTGATATCTTCGCCATTTGTAATGCAACATAAGTGTTATTCAACTTTTATTGACGTTCAGTGAATCACATCAGTCGATACAATTCACGCTGGAGCCCGAATGGGATGAATGCATTCCTTCCCTTAATGTGTTGCCGTCCCGAGAGAGAGGAGTGCGTATAGAAAGCAAATAGAAAGCGATATATATTTCCAGGTATCTAAAGATTGACAGACATTGTCAACCATCTCTACGTGTGTCTATCAATTCACGTGCTCCTGTGCAGCTGACTACATCGATCTTACTGGTCGACAGTTGACCAAACGGATTCATCCGGCCTGGTTGAGAAAAGGACTAATAAAGGTCATTCGTGTCCCAAATGTGGATCGTCTGATCAATGCGGGGCACAAGGTAGATGTCGAAAGGTCAAATAAGGTCATCGACAGAACACCGATGTATTTACCAAAACAACTTAGGCAGATTGCACGGCAGATGTGGTAGCTGTTCGGATTCAGTTTGGTAAAAAATAAGCGGATTATTCACATATTGAGGCTGCCATGACCCGACGATGTGACGTAATCAGTCGCAATTCAAAAAATGAAACCATGAGTGAATGACCGTGTTTTATAATCAGTTTCATCAAATGATTACAACTCTGCAACCCTCCTACTATTACCCCAGTTTATTTAATGAATCAGGATTTTTGTTGCTACCTTGTGATCTTGTTATAATCTAAAAGCGTGAGAATGAATAATCGAAAAGATTTGTGCGCTTCAATCCTATTTTCAGTGAAAATGGAAATCGACTCATCGTGGAAGGTAGACTTGAAAGTGAAAAGAACAATCTGCTTTACCTATGCTCTATCAGTGAAGAAAATGACCGTATCCGCTGATAGGATAGACACTCACTCTCTTCCAATCCACTTCAGTCTTCGGAACATTCAGACTATACAGGGAATCCGTAGGACTTACTTGCAGCATAGATCTCCTGATGACTACTGTATTGCCTTACATTCTCACTTACCTACATACTTACTTACTTACTTACATAATGCTGTTCTTGTGATAGTCTACTCGCAGCATAACATATTTAAGCAACTCCGACGCTTAGACAATTTTCTCAATGCAAGTAGCTCACGCAGCCGCTCACTGAATTTCGAAAGGGTAAAGTGCGGTGATCTTAGCCTGCGAGATGACGCATTCCTTGGAATGACACGTTACAGGTGACGTCAGCAAAGCGCATGCTTCCCACAGCACCTGGACTTCGTACCATAGGTCGATTGTACCAGCCAATCAGAAGCTGTGCGGCCGAGTTGAATAACGGTAGAAATACTAGCACGCGGTTGGCAGAGGCTTGGATGACCAATGAACATATTATTTAATCCATCTGATTTCTTTCAATAAAAGAACTACTATTCCCGTGGCTTTTTCCTCGTGCTTAGATTACATGGGGTATTACGTGCAAGTACTAGTGTGATCCAGTGCCTATACCTTGTCCATGATTACTAATCTGTGATTCGTATTCTGCGATTCGTATTTCGTGTTCAATGCGTACTACAATTACTACAAGTACTACATAAAGCCAAGACGTCAGTGTTCATGGAAGCAGTTCGAGACCACTTCAGTGCGTTGAAACGAGCAATCAGCAACGTAGCATCAACAGCATATCTATAGACCCCTCAGCCAAAGTGGCATTCGACACAGGTTGTCCTGTCACCTAGCTGGTGTTGTCCTCTAACTACAGGTGAAACACCAGCGGCAATCAATCGTTTTTTCCTCTAAAAACCGACAACCAGCCGAGTCAAGGTGCCACGCCTCCGACCGAGACTTTTTGGCTATCTACGTCGGGATCCGCTACTTTGAACATCTCTTAAACGGACGAAACTTCACGGTATGTAGTGACCACCGTACTACGACTCACGCAGCTAAGTCCATCGCCGACAGACAGTTTCTTCAAGAGCCTCGATATGAAGATTACATCACACAGTACACGTACGAGGTGCGACTTATCTGTGGTGTCAACAACTCTGTCGCGGACGCCCACTTGCGTATCCATTACTTGGGTAACCAACACCCGGAAGCAATAGACTTACGGGACATGTGTTTTACGCGAATCAGTGACACACAGCGACTGCGCATCTAGTTAACATTCCGCCTCGACCAAATGTATTCTTCAGACAAAAAAGTATTCTGCGACGTTTCCATAGTTCAACGTGGACCGATGGTCCCGTTACCCTTACGCAACAGGTATTTTTTGAGATACTTCCTAACCTGTCGCATCCAGTTATCCGAGTGTCAGTGAATCTCATCACTAATCTTTTCTTCTGGTGCAAAATCAAAAGCCAGATCTGTCAATGGGCGTGACACTGTTTGTCCTTCCCACGCACCAAAGTTCACCAACAAACTAAGAACTCGTCGGAATTGTTTTCAGTTGCTGACGTACGTTTCCACCACTTCGGAACAGATCTAGTGGGGTATCTGACAGCATCAAAAGGGTATATCTATATCCTCAACTATATGAATCATTTCATTCGGTGATCGGACGCTGTATTGTTGTCATCAGCATCCAGCAGAGTAGAGGGATAACCTGTCGTAGGAGTTTAGGTAGCAAACTTTGGTTAATCTATAATTATCGCAATCGACTGAGATTCCCATTTCGAGAGTGTTTTCACACAGTTACAAATCAGGTAAACATCCACTGCATCCAGAAGACCGCTTACCACTGCACAGCTGGTTAGACGGTCAAACGTTTTCATCGACAAATGGAAAGCGCTCCAATGGCACAAAACAACCCTAGTTGGAAGGAGTCAATACCATTGGTCCTTCAAGGTTACGGATCAGCTTTCAATGCTGATCTCTAGTCACAGAGTGCGGTGTATGGAATTCTCTTCCATCCCATAAAATGTGAGCTCCTACAGTTGAACTATTTAAGTCACAACTTGATAAAACATTGGAACACTTAACATTTCAACGTCTGTGCATATTATGCACATCATGCATATTATTATAATTATTATTTTATTTTTGTAAAGTTATTCAAAATATTCTGTAAAAGTCCTGTGGGGTATGATAAGTCTTAGCTTTGTTAAATTGCCCATAATAAAACGTTGACTTTGACTTTGTGTATTGAGGTTCATTTCCGTTGAATCATGTTCCATTTCTGCCGGAAAATCTTCATGCTTGATGGTTAGTGTACCCACACTGATCACGACTCGCTCGCTCAGTGCGCTTGCCAGCAGCGATCCAGTGATCAAATTGTCCACTGTGATATATTTTTTTTGGGTGTCATGTTAGCACAGCGATACTTCCTGTGACAACGGGCATCCGTTTTTAACCTTAAGTAAATCTCATTCTATCAAACGGATCGAATTCGTTCTGTTTCGATCAGTTTCATTGTTTATTGAACAATGAATATCCATATGCAAAGGGCTGTTGGGGTGGGTCACAGAGAAAGCATAGCTGGTTGTGGTTGTCAGGCCATTGATCAGACAGCAGACTAGCCACCAATGTTTGCCCCAATGAACCGCAACCCGAGCCTCTGAACAATTTTTTAAAATTGCTTTTTGGCAGATTTGAAGTCTTTATGTCGATTGTGAAAAGATCAGTAGCCTCGGCAGGATTCAAACCCACGCATGTACACCGCCCACGCCTTTGTACAGCGCACGCTCTACCAGCTAAGCTACGCGGTATCACAGATAGCAACGATCTTTTATTCGAATAAGTCCTTGATTTACGTACTGAAGAGTGCATCGTTTGGAATACACCACAAGCTCTCATCTCGTCTCTGGTAACGTGGTTACGTTTGGTGATCGAGCAATGTCCGAGAAACTATGACCAGATTTACCTCAGCTGTAGCGGACAGAAAGACATTTCCTCATCATTGCTGTTTGAAGTTGGATTCAGCTAAGTTATCTCGGCTTCAGTGATCAAGTGAATCGACGTCCGTTTACGAGCGCTACAAGTTGCAGGACTGAGATCTACCTCATTTCGACACAGACAAAAAGTGGCAGTCATTGAGAGATTAGCAAAATGTGATCAATTCACCAACGAGATGCACTGAACAAATGCGGATATAATCACAGTATTTCGTTCTGAAATTACACGTGTATTTTTCAATTTGACATGCTAGTTTCCCAGTTTAATGTTCCTCATATCTAAATGCTGCAGATGCTGTGTAGACAATGATATGAATGCGTTCAGATTTGCGCCTGGGCCAAGTTCCTCTCGACAGAGGAGGTGAATGTTCTTCTGTGATTAACAACAAGATCATTTGACTAGAAAAAACCTGATCCGCAAGACAGCGGGGTGGTGTACGAAAAAAAAACAATCTATTGGGAACCAGTGTCCAGTTCATCGGGTCATATACCCTTTCGACGCTGTCGAACGTCCAAGGTACCCAATTTACCTCAATTTCCAATCATGCCACAGTCAAAACCAGGAAGGTGTGTGATGTGGTATCAGGGATTTTAGCCAATTCACTCAGGTAAACTATCTATTGTTCACCAACCAGATTATGGATCCGGATATGAGCTTCCTACGTAGGTAGAAAAGCCCCGCATAAAGGCACTGAGTATATATTCCTCAACAGAGTTAATTTGAGACACTTGGNCCAGCCGCAAACCGAGACACTCATTTCCGAACCTATTGAGGCTTGCGGAGGTCAGACAATGTCAAGTGACAAATAGGTAACTGAGCTAATGTGTGAATAGGAGCGTGTGTTGGATGATAGACTAATACAACGTGGCACCTAAAAAGCATGTGCCACAAATGTGCCAACCAACGTTCACTGGAACGATCGTAGTGTATTGGCTTAACTTGCTGCACACATGTGGAACTCAGCCAAATCAACTAAGTCCCCAGTAAAAGCAATTATATAGCTGAATAATCTCACTACATATATATATATATATCGCGCACAGACACCAGTCACTGATGAAATACTGACTGAAGAATTCCACACACTTGTGTGATGAACAGCAGACAGGACAAATCCCGTAGTCACAAAGACCCGCGTTCAGTGATGAAAGTCGGGAACCTTAGCCCCGGAACTTGGAGTGGCGAATCACATAAGCCCCGCTGGGTTAGGCATAATATTGAACCGGCTGACAGTANCAGTAAAGCTGCCTACCACCATGGTGGGGTGGAGGTAGTGGGGCTCGAACCTCGTATCATGAGGTCCAAAGCACGCCGGTGAGGGCGACTAAACCACTACGCCACCACCAACCGCGAAATCTATAAGTATGTTTGTCTTATAACTTCATTATACGGATAAACATCACGCAGATATTTCAGGAAAATAAATTTCAATAAGCATATAGTCTTCGAAAAGTAAAAGAGCCCAAAATTTCTCTTGATTGGATAATACGGGTAAGAAGAACATCTTGTTTAGTTTCGTGTACAATAGGCATGTAGGTCACTCGCCAACACTGGAAGACTGGCACGATGGGCGTATTGTCTTCAGGAATTTACGTTTACCCTTGAACATGTTGACGGTAAAGATAACGGGATTCCTGACTTCCTGTCGCGTCCGATCCACGAGGAAGGTGTCCGATCGGAGGCCATCCCAATTTCCCGGATGGTTTCGAGCGATGTGGAAATTAATAAATATCACAAAGAAGACGACCTGGTGCGAACCATCTGTGAACATCTGCGGTCAAAATCGAAGCCGGAAGAAACGTCACCAGAAATCAGAGAATTTTTGAAGATCTGCGGTCGCCTGCATTTAAACAATGCGACCTTGGTGGTTGAAGTGGACATGGAACACGGATTGAGACTTGGGCGACGGCCATTTATCCCAGTGGGTCTTTGCGAAAGGGTGTTGAAGCTTGCACACGATGGACCACACATGGGACGGCAACGAGTTCTCGATTCATTACGACGCCGCGTGTTCTGGCCAATGATGCGCTGGGATGTAATTGAATACATCTGTTCTTGCCCCGAGTGCCAACATAATAAATACACGCCACCATCGACACCGCCAATGCAACCAATAGACACACAGAGAGTACTTTAAACCTGGGGACTGGATGTGTCTGGGTCTTTACGTATTAGTCGAAGCAGAACACGTACATTGTCGTGATGGTCGAACTCGTATCTCGTTGGGTGGAAGCGGTACCAACCCCAGATCAAATAGGAGAAACGGTTGCTCGGATATTTATAGACAACGTGGTTGCACGATTCGGTATCCCGGAAAATGTCATTACCTACCAGGGACCGTGTTTCGAATCCAAGATTTTTCGGGAGACCTTAGAGCGCTGGGGCATCAAACGAACAAGAACGTCCCCCTATCATCCGCAGGCCAACGGAATGACTGAACGNGATTGGGAAGCAAGCCTACCGGAAATACTTTTCAACAACAGAACAGCATCTCATTGGACAACGGAGATACCCCACTTCAAAATCACATACGGTAGAGAACCCGGTAGAGAACCTCTTGATGCGTTTCTCGGAAGATCTGGCGAAAAGCTTTCCACGAAGGAGCGAGACAAGCTAGAGAGAGAAGCGGTTGAGAAAACCAGGCAAACCAGGAGCGCAACAAGGCAAGGTACGACAAAGAACTCCGATCGCAAAGTGGCAGCCGTTCGTACCGGGACAGCTGGTAACAGTTAAGAACCAAGGCAGACCCGAAACAACAGGACCGGGGGCCGGAAAGTTCAAGCATAGGTGGATGGGGCCATTTATTTTTCTGGAGAGGAAGTACGCCAGTTTTCGGATCAATCAGGGTCCTCAAGGAAGATGGGTAAATGGTAAAGAATTGGATCGGTGCTACACCCGCAGCAATCATTTTAGAAGAGGGCCGAGTGTGATGGAAGGCGGTACAAAGAGGGTCCTGGTTAGCGACCGAATCAAGAATGGGGCTCATCCGACCAGACGCGCAGACACAGCTGCGGGAAGTCCCTCACGAGGCAATGTTGACTGCCACCCGAAACGAGTGGATCGACAATTACAGTCCTACAGACAATCCGCAGCTAACGGGAAAGATATCCTCCGAATGCCACAACGTCGGAGCTGTCGATCAACGCATCTCGCGTCGCGATCGGGTCAAACCAGTCGCAATGGCACAGGGAAGAAGAGACAACGTACGTGCCAAGTGCGGACCAAAACCAACAAGGAATGACCCACATAAAGAGGCATGAATCATCCCGCCGCGGGGTTGAGAATTGATTGTATATATTGGAACGCATACATCGTTTGCTTTTGAACTGGATCAATAGACGTTTTTTCCAACCAGCTCGCCTTCTCGTTGCATGTATTATCAAACATTCAGCAACAGACCAAAAGTCAATTTAGTTTTACACCAGGGAATTCTGGATAGAAGTAACTCATTATCCCAAGGGGTACTTTAACCGAACTCCAGTAGTATTTGTGTCATGCTTGATCGTTCTTTGGTAGTATTTTAACACATCTGAATAAAGTTTTGGTATAAACCCATCGTACAGATTATAATAGATACTCACTAAATGAATTGGCCTGGCTCAAAATTCTGGGAATTCGGAGAGTTTCACTGTAAGAGTGATACTATTTGAATAAATTAATTCATGGCATTAAGAGATGGAAGCAATAGGCATGAATGGAGGACTATCGAGTTGAAAGGAATAGTTAACCGATTAGGAGCATCTGTATTACCTCTCGAAACTAAACCAAATGTCGCTCACCCGTGTCGGTCGCCGCATGTGATCGATTGCGCGATGAATGACTACTCGGCAGCGTGTTGATATGAGTGCACATGGTAACTGCACTCGGAGTGTGTATGGTATTTCAAGTTGCATCATCTTTACTCTGTAAACAATGGACTTCGTTCCACATGGACTTCATTCGGTGCTGACGTTGGTAAACCATTGTAATGTTCATGGATGTACAATCGAGAAATTTGGAATCTGGTGTGATCAAATCAGTGATGGATTAGTTATCTGGAAGCCTATGATAAACTTTGTTACCTACTCAATCATAACCGCGTACTGGAAGATTTATTTCGCGATATAAGCGTAAAGAGAGAGCACAACAAGGTTAGGTCGAGGCAAATATCGTTCACTCTCAACTGGCACAATACGGCAGAAAACTACAGTTCATATCGCTTAAGAGTATATCAGGTTACACAAGAATACGATAAAGCCTAATCATCGCACTTTTCATCACTACCGAGGCAGTCGTAGTGCGACTGACAGTTCTTCCTGCCCACTCAGGCTGGGTTTCTATTTGTCAAATGCAAATTGACTACGCAAACCTTAGCAACCCGTGTTTGGTTTTGGCATAAATGGTCCTAAATCGGCTTGTCGGGTCCGGACCATGATGTCGAGTGACAGATGATGCAGGCTATTTTATGTTTTAGGTGTCCCTGGGTAAGTTAGGTGGTTGTCAATGGTGTAATGTTATTTTGTACTTCCTTTCTTTATTTATTGAATATACAAATGTACAGTTAACTTTCAGGAAGTGGGTCGCGGCCATACATGTTCATGGTCCGGACCCGACAAATCGGTTTCCGATTGTTCCCGATTGCTAGAACCACATACATACAGTTGATATGTAGCTGAGTCACATAAACAAATAAATGAAAATCTGCCTAGTATTCTTCTACCTTATCATGCGTAAGGTGCAAACAAATGCAGCTCGGATTTTATAGCCATACCTCGGCAGGACGTAACACAAATAAATTCGTAATAAATTCACAGTTACTTGTGATTAGCATTATAGGTTAACTGATTTATGTAAACTGATGTCCATGTCCACTTCACCCGCAAGCACACTCAGTAGTTCATCCATGCAGGTGGGAAACAGTTTGCATGTCAAAGGTTCGGAATTGGTTTTCCAGGCGGTTTAGGGGAAAGTTTGAAGCAGTTTCAGTCAAAATGATAACCATAATATTAATCTAGTGACAGATAGATAGTAAGATAGTAAACAAGCATTTTCGAAGAGGAAATGGAAAAGATTGATTGATTTGAAATGACTATCCTTCGGACTTCACCTAAACGCATAATCCTCAGTTCGTCTATGCAACCATACATTCGCAAACACTAGACTCAAGTTTCGCTCTTATTAAAGCTCATCAGTAGTTCATATCCCCGTCCCGTACGGGTCTGAACTCTGGATCCATCACATGGAAGGCTTGCACGAAGGATAGTCAGTTAAATTCAATCAATATCAATTATCCCATACACCTATTCAGAAGTAACTGTGTTAAATGCGGAAACGATTGAGTTCAAACAGGGGATCGGAAATGAGCGTAAAGTATCACTTGTCCATATCCCCTGTGCCTAATTTGTAGATTGTTATTTGAATTCTCCCTCACCTTGTTTGTTCTGATTAAATGGATTTCGTACAAGTTCACATTCAGAGGCAAATGTGCACATCTTTGGCGTATGGATCGGATTTTNGTCTCCGTTAAGTGATTCCGGCTCTCTCACACACACACACACACACACAACATCGAAGTTAGCTGTACCTGGTTTACTTCCCGCACAACAAATTCGTCCCCACTAATAGAGTGACAGACATCCTCTTAAGTGGAAAATTCGCTCTTCGTACTGTAGCTTTTGATTCCATTAGTTGTTCCGTGAATTTCGCTTTGTAATAAGTGTATTGGTTTTTTTTAACCATAACTCACTCATCTCTCTCTCTCTCTATGATAATGACAGTTGAGACTCTAGTCCACTCATTGATTGTCAGTTAGGTTGTTTGTAGTTTGCAAAAGTATGTATTGTCCGAGATGAACGTGTTCAAATAACATAAAATGTATTCGTGTATCTAACATGTGTCCTTGTGCTCGGAAGTGATTGACAAAAACCACATCGATTGTTCAAACGAAAACTTACTGCCTTAGAGAGCGAAAGAAAGCGCATGCCATAAGTATCTGTACTGGATGATTTTTTGTTTTGTTTACAATGAAACCCAAACGATTCATAGGCAATTTATAGTTCCTTTAAGTGAGCAATTCACAAACTGAATCACCGCCACGTGGTCTGCGGTTTGCGTTCCTCAGAAAAAAGATTACCTCAATAGAATCGTGAGTGAACTTTGGATTATTTTTTAAACAATTTAACTGTCAATCCCATAAATTGATAAGTTGACTAGAGGAAAAAGAACTTGGTGGCCCTTAACAATAATCCAGAATAACTGCCCCCAAACAGCAGTTTATTTCGACGGACACAACACTTTGAGCCCCTGAAAAGCCTTAAATCAAATAAGGAGTTTGTGATACTTCCCTCCGATAAACGTCATGGTGCCGTTGAGTTTGAGGATGTCACCAAATAGGAGGAGAAAGGAATTCATTACACACTGACGAATCGGAGCTGGGAAAAGTGGCAGGATCTACATAAACTTTTAAAAGGATAAATAACGATGAACAAATAAATGTCACAGGACGGAAAATTTATTACCGAAGCTACCTCCAGGAATATCAAATCACCCGGTACACCTCTTCGACCGACGTTATCAGTTCAACACATCCTAGTCATGTGGCCGGCTAAAAATACTGAAAGCAAAGAGGAGTCATCACGAAAATTGCTCACTGAACGATCGTTTCAATCTTGCGACGATTTGTGAAGAAATAATCACAAACATCTGACCAATATTATCGTTGAACTGCGTTGTTTTGTTCTCCAATGTGCTTGTTGTAAACGTTGTACAACCCATCTCTGACTCGGTTTTAGTTTTTGCAAACATTACCCACGCACGTTCGTGCGCCGGTTTTGATTGCTGTCTGTTGGCCGCCCACCTGGCTAAAAGAGTAGAATGAAGAGTGAAATGTTGAGAGCAGAGTCAAAGGGAACGTAGCGAATTCTTATAGACTGCGGTTGCAAGAATATTTAGTGGGTGTGTTTTAACGTTGGGATGGACGATACGACCGGATTAACAGATACACGTCCCGAAGCGATACGTGCGGCGGCAACGATCACAAACAGAACTATACGACCCAGCGATCGAGTGAACGATACACGAATACGTCCGACTGTGGTACC
>UZAN01039551.1:70711-84702 GCA_900618425.1 Echinostoma caproni
CCCCCCCCCCGCTCAGATTGTAATTAAGTGCACAATTTTGTCATGAGCTACTATGAGGGTCATCTGAAGTCGATGCGATTCATATTACATTTGTTTATACCACGGTTAGTCGGTCCCCTTGAACGCACTCGAAGAACAACGATAATGTATTCATAGCGCACACCACACTGATTCACATAACACGAGTTTTACATTTGATGACGCAAGAGCAACTGCAAGCTGTGTGCGATAATCGAGTACCATATCCTTGTGTAATTTCTACCGATTACAGCACAGTTCGGCAAATCGAATGGGCTCTTTACAAACAATCGTGTGTATGCACAGTGGCCTCTTTCTCACTGAAGGGATGATGTCGATGCTCAACCAGTGTTAAAATTGCATGAGCAATTCGAAGTCCCTCCCCCCCCCCCACAGGGAAATCTAGACACAAAATTTGTACTGACATCTGAAGTTTTGTTTTCTATTAATGAACTCAACGTGTTGTGTGATATTTTTAGCCAAATTTTGGATCACAACTGTTAAGTGACAGGTTCATTAAAATGCTTACCCGTTAAACAGGATTAGGTCCGGTATTGGATGGTAACGGGAAATATGAATGTAACTTATTGTTAGTCCAGATTAAAACCGCGGCTAACGTTTCATTTGGGTTCAAGATTCTTATAGTAAATTTCAAGAGGTTACCAAGACAACGTAATTCCTAATTACTCACTTTTCAAAATGGTTGTCAATAATTGATCAGGTCATTTAGATGGCAAACGAGGATTTGGTTCTCTTTATGTCTCTTTATGAGATCACGGGTTAGAAAACAAACTGGTTTCCAGTGCTACATCAACTGGCTAAATACAGTGCAATTTATAATCGTTTGAACAGGCAATGAGAAGGGACACATATCCGATGATGGAAGTGTGATATTTGATGCGTGTGAGTGTGAGCTTGTTTGTGCAGGCGTCGAAAGTGGAAAACGGAGGGTGGCTGGGAATGGGTGAGTAGGTGAAGGAGTGAGATTTCAGGATCGGGGCTTACGTCACCAGATTGTTGTTAGTGCATGGTAGTGGTAAGATCAGTTTTCTGACAAACTGGGGTGGAGACAGAATTCAAGATGGATTTCAAGCTGTCGATAAGCCTATGTACCTATCAACTATCTGTCTGCTTTGTCCTGGACACGTACAACAGCTGTGCCAGCGCTCTGAGATAGCGATGAGTTCGTCATTAGAGGCTAAATATAACCTTCAAAAACGCATTCCGCAGAGAGAGTGTGTTTCACTTTGAGCAATGGGCTTCGATTCACAATGTAGGATACTGGCATGAAATTAATGGGGTCATAATCCCATATCCATTCAATAAGACTTTGAACAAATCAACATTTGGGAATCACTTTCATTTCGAATGTATGACATCAAGTGCTTATTCGCATACTACAAAAAATCTAGCCATCTGACTATTTGATTACAGCAGAATCACAAACCGCGATCGAAGTGAACAAGGAAGGCAGATGATTTGTCACCGAACAGGGGCTGAGTAGAAGTTCTTTTACGCATTCAACTGTGGATAATCTGATACATAACAGCCGCCACCACCAACTCATCGTCAGTTCCTCGTTTGGACACAGAACAAAACGTGTTGCAAGTGACTAGGTATGATGCATCAAGCGTGCAAAAACATTACTAAAAATAGTCAGATCGGCACATTATTTTCAACAAGGACATCCAAACAATATCGACAACTCTTGCCAGAATTCCTTGATGAATGTACATACTTAAGGAATCCATAATAAACGTATTCAACTAATAACACTATATAAAACCTTCCTTGATTTCATAAAAAGTGAAAAAAGCGAAGGAGAGTAAAATATTATCCCCGACATCTTGAAACTACATGCAGAGAAAAGCAAACATGAAATACTGCACTAGTGTCTATCTATCTATCCCATCAATCTATCTTTTTATCAATCCATCTTCAAAAGTGTGGTGTAAAACACTGTGAATTCATGCGGGTATTCTCACAATAAGCCGAACATTAATTCATCTGGATGCTTGAGCATCAGTTTAGCAGTCAACCCAGTGAGATAGTGAGTGCTTTGTGGTATTCCATTTTTCATGGTATTATCTCGTTCTGCCCCTAACCTTCCCAAACCTCTTAGTATGCGTTCTCTAATCGTGGCTTCCTATTGAAGTTGAACAGGATAAGATGGTTCCTGTTCGAATTTATCCAGCCTGTTGTGCCAATCCGATTTATAAAAAAGTTGTACTTTGAGGATCACATGCCGTGAAGGTATTTCAGAGGGTAGCGCCAACCCCATAAGGTTACCTCGTGTGTGTGTGGCAGAATACCCCAGAAGGTCCATAGGATATCGAAAGCCCTAAAAGCTGAACACTTGATTCACTTCGTTGGTTCCAATTATCATAATTCATTATATGATTTAATAGAATACATGAGTTATACGCTAATTTTCCGATATGATCAGTTTGTACCACCGGTTATATGTTTCTGAGTAAAACAGAAAACAAGATTTTCAAGTTAACTTCCCGTTGAGGGAAACATTCGGACCCAGTGGGTCACACATATGCTTGCAACTTTCATAATTTATTCACACTTCACCATATGAACTACTCTCGGGGAAATTGACAATGAAATCCGATAGGCGAAGTAACCTAGTTTGTTTGATAGTCCATCAGCTGGTCATTTAAAATGACAGGTGAACCATGCAAGATTGTTTTCATCCACGGTGAGGTGTACAAAGCGATCCCAAATGCGTCAACCATTTGACTGAGACTCCGTTCGATGAGAACGTTCTTCACTTACCGCAATCTCATCGGTTTGTCGCTTGACAACTGGCCATGGTAGAGATAATGCATGAACAAAACTTTCCTGATTGTATGGTGGGCGTTGGGGGGGAGGTGAACTGTTAGAATCCGATTTTTCAGGTATTCACATCAAGATAAATTGTATCGATTTAGATGAAAACAAAGGAAGCGTATAAACGATTGCGAAAGCCTTACACTTGATGATTCGTTTCGAGCAGGTGTTGACGTATCGCGCTTTTCGCTGGCTTCGTTTCGCCGTGTGCCAACCAACGGGCGTGGTGTTCCATTATTCACTTTGCTAGTAGTCTTTCTGTGTGGTTTATGTAGCTAGCTCTACAGGACTAAGTGAACGTTAGGCATGAAAAGCAAATCTGTCTTTTTAGATGGGAGCGACAGCAAGTAATGTAGCAAAACTGATATCTTAGTGAATGTTCGTCTAATCGTTTTGCTCAAAGTTCATGTCACCCATGTACGGCAATTGCAGGTAAAGGGGTTTTCCGCTTACTTTAACCACTCATGGTTTCTCTAGAGTTTTTGTGTGGGGTGCGTCTCAATACTTATACCGCACACGTACTAATCCTGATTATGGATTAAACATTATCACACCAGCCGTGCACCACAATAGATAGTCTAGTAGCGATGATCGAGCGGTTAAGCTCATCAATTTAACTCCCCGGGAGGTCCTGTGACGGAGCTGCAACATAGATGCCAAACTTTATCTTTCTCCCGTTCTGGAACATTGTTTTCACAAGTATATGTTCAAAGAAAAAGGAAACAGAAGTAGTATGAATCATGAAAATGAAATTACACCCGTTTTTAGCAGCCAGATGGTATTTCTCACTCAAACTTCGGTCTACCTTGAAGCGCAGTAACCATCAGTCGATCACAAATGCATTCTGCAAAGGAAGAGAATTAAGTAACAAATAAGTATTTGTGAAAATCTGATGGAATAGGATGAAACGTAAAAGCGAGTGGGACAAAAACTGGTCCCATAGAAACCGTGATGGGTTAATAACTCGAGTGTTATAACGTATGATCAATTCCTGCGTCAAGCGAAGCTTTAAGACTCCAACCTGTTTAAATTACTGTCTCCACACAAGCCGTTGTAACCGGTCGATCCACTAAAATCACCACAGCAACGCCTTCAGGAAACAACTGGGTTAAGGCGAGATTTACAAAAACATTTAGCATCCAAGTGAGAACCGAAACTGTACGAAGAAAGTGGTTCTTCTGCCTCATGCTTTCCAAGTAACTCAACCCGGGTTGAAAATGTTCATAACAAGTGTTTATCAACTTGTTATTCGCTACGTTTTTCCATCAACTGACCCTTATTGAAGATACAAACAAACTGTGTTCAGATCATCAAGCCCCTGTGTCTGCGTATGTGTAATCTTTGTGCCTGTCTGTGCGCTCAAGCATGTCAATCGATATGTGTGTGCGTGTGCTTAACTCACAGACTGTTCCCGAGCTTTCTTGCTTTGTTTGCAAAATACCGTTTGACAGATATTAGCACACGTGATACGTATGTGGAGGGATGGAGGGACTATAGCGATTTCACTTTCCACGTTGACGATACAATAACAATATGGGAAAGTTGTTTACCATGTGAAGGACATCACTGTCTTCCTGGATATATCGTCAAGAAGCACAACAATGTTGTTTGTTGCCGTCAATCAGCGAGTACTTCCGGATTCATTTCTATCAAAGCAAAAGTGAAAGTTTTATTTTGGGAAGTACTTACAAGTGCGTGCTTCTCTTGCCCCCATAGGACATTTACACAGTTGAATCTATTCTCGGCGAGAAATAAATCACGTAGAGTTCCCGATAAGAGATAACCGATAATGTAGTCCTCAAGGAATTTGCGTTTGTTTTTAGTGATGTAGGAGTGTGATGTGCACCAGGATTTCATCGAGTCTCCGATTGAAAGATTCAATAGTTGGTGCACAAACGACGTGAGATGGAAGGGTGTTCCATGTACTGCATACTATGATGGCAAAAGATTGGCGCCGGAATTCCAGTCGACACTTCGGAATCAGTAACTTGAAAGGGTGTCCCCTAAGGTTTACATTGTTCGATAACATGACCAACGGTCAACACGGATGGTTGGAGTTTTGCAGTATTTGATAGGCCAAAATAAAGTCTCCCCGAGTTCGGTGGTACTGAGCAGAATGTAGTCCCAATGATCATAATCTCTCCTAATCTGTCAGCTAATGTAAGCCCGTTGAAGCCATGGACTCCAAGCTTGGATGGCGTACTCTGTGTAGGGTCGAATGTACGCTGATAGCAAACGAGGGAATAGTGATGATTCAAACCGACCAAAGACTCGCTAAGGAGTACATGGTAGCTGCTGATTCCCGAGGAAATATGAGAATCTTCTCTTGTGGCGAATGGATAGGACTTTGCATTTAGAATCCTTGATTTTAATGTCATTCTCCTTAAACCACTGATAAGCTGCGTTAAGTGTTTCTTGAAGTGTTAGAGAGCCCTCGGGTTCTGTAACTGTATTCCAGATTTTGGCGTCGTCTGCAAACAGTATGTTTTNTTGGGGGGGGGGACGTAACACTTTCGGTAGGTCATTTATGAATGCGAGGGAAAGACGAGGACCGAGCACAGACCCTTGAAGAACACTGCGGATGGGGAATCAGAAACACGAACTGATATGTTCCGCTGTCGGAGGAATGCTCTATTCCAGTCAAATACGAAACCTCGAATGCCGTAATTGTAGCGCTTTTTTAACAAGTTTGGTGGTTCACCCGATCAAATGCTTTCGAGAAGTCGAGATAAATCACATCCCCTGCATCCCTCTCGTCGACTGTTCTGGTACATTCATCTATAACAAAAGCAGGTTGGTGGAGCAAGAGTGCTTAAACCCATGTTGAGCTGTCGAAACAATGTTGTACCTTTCTAGGTGTTCCATCAGAGAATCTACCACAATGGACTCAATGACTTTCGATAACACCGGAAGCAGGGTTACAGGTCAGTAGTTAGCGGCGTCACTAGGACAACCACCTTTATATATAGGAGAAATAACTCCTTGTTTCCACGATTCTGGGAGTGATGCTTGGTCGAAGATTAGTTGGAGCAGAATACAACTGTTAATCCGTAGATCAAAGGAGTGGAAGGCTTAATCGTACTTAATTTTCAACTTCTTGTTCATGGTCGTTTGAAAGATGATGACTTGTACAATCGTTAACATTAGAGATCTTAAATTTAGCATTCGATTTTTATTCGGTCAAATCAAAACATATCTCACACGTACGCGATTGTTTCCGGGTTATGATTCTAGCTTGGTTACCATCGAAAGACAGATATTCTTGTGGTGTGCAAAATGCCAATCATATGATTAGTTTATTTGGTCGCATCTCAGGCATATTTTACGTTGCTCGATAGACAAGACTTCGGAATTCAGACATCGAAATCCTTCGATCGATATAACAGGATATAAGGATGAGTACAACAAGATTGGTTTATTAATTATCTGCATTTAACCCGGAGGGGACGGAGGATGTGCACTACTGATGAGCTCTAATAAGAGCAAAACTCGAGTCTGGTACTTCCGAGTGCATGGTTGAGTCAATAAACTGAGGGTTATGGGTGAAGGTAAAGTCAGAAGGATGGTCAGCTCAAATCAATCAATAACAATTATTAATTATTAACTTCTACTACATTAAAACTGAATACCAGAGGTATCCTTTCAAAATAAAAATTGCTATCAACATTTTTGAGATAAGATGATCAATTCGATCAAGATCTTAAACATAAGTTAATCGGACAATTTTTGTTTTAATTTCTAGTCTTCTTTATTACTTTATTTACTTTTAGTTTACATCCCTATAGGTTGAGTGAATGTGATAAATGGAAATGTTTTCTTCTATACGTTCTTTTTTCACTATTATACAGCTAAATAAATACATGAACAAATAATTAACAACAATACTATCAATCACATGGATGATAAAACATGATGTGAATTTTTTTTTGCCCACTAGTGTCAGTGATTGATCGATTAATTTTACCCTAAGTAAACTGATCCCCGGTTACTGGGACTGAAACTTAGCGCTAACAATCTCAATTTGTTGGCAGATTTGTCGCTACTTTGTTACCTACAGTGATGTGATGACCTTTCATGGTTCATTGGCAGAATTTTCGGGTTCAATTTGGCAAATTTGAAATCAAGGATGTGATGTTACAAAAGAAGGCTGATGTTCCATTTCCGTTGGATGGGCGAGGGAGGGAGGGGGGGGTGGGCGAATTTAACCAATATTCCTTCCGGTCACTGTTATCCTGGTTCGTCCCTTATGTTCACCTCGTCAAGAATGAACTCCGGTTGGGTTTGGTTCAATCGATTCGCAGTATTGGATACAGCGATTAACATTTTTCGATTGCACTTTCGTACCTAAAGTGACCGTACACCTAGTGCCATTCGTGTTCATCGTGTAGAGTCAAGTCTTTACGCTATACCTGTGGGGAGCATGACCACCTATTATGTTGCAGCCATCTAGTTTGAATATATGTATATAGATATATGTGTGTGTGTTCGGTTTTGATAGGGCAAAATTTTATTCCATAGACAAAATAGGGAATCTGAAAATGATGAATCTTCACAGTGACTGCTATCTCCCACCCCTACCCTAATTCTACCCGTAGAGTCGAGCAACACAGCGAACATTCCAGCAGAATCGGGTAAATAGATAGCAAGGAGTTTAGAGCAGTGATCCAGGTCCACTGATCCGAGTATCTGGTCATACCACATTTCCGCATTCTGTGAGAATCAATCAGAATTGAACAGTCGAATTTTTGAAATTTCATTCATTCACCCTGATTAATCATACAAGCATCTGCCTGGTACTGAACACACTGATAATAGCATAATTGGTTTGACACTTTTGGTCCCGTAGTAATATGGAGCGTGTGATCGGCACATACACGAACCCACAAAGACAAGCCATATGTGGACCACTTGCTAACTGACCACCACAACGTTACACCATTTTTACTGTCTCCCGGAATTCGGTAGACTATGCGACTAATTTATATGGAATTAGTTCGTTTACAACCACTTTCAGATCATTTTGTGTGAAAAACTAAATTACAAATATCGACTTCAAAAAACACTAACAGTTTCGCACAAATTAGGCAAAACAGAAATTTGGTACAATGCTCAACGATGTGCGTGCAGTGAATCTGCCCCGCCCCACCCCGGATACCATTGTTGTGAGGTACTACTCACATCTGTAATTAGTACGCTAAAGGATGCGGTTGCGGGTTTCATTCAAACATTAACAAGACCTGGTGGAGTAAACTTCTGTGCTCAGAATGGTAAATAAAAGAATGCACACCTATTGCTGGACCATTCCATTAAATATCCTCGTCCCAACATCGTCGTGTGCATATGTAACACCATAATTGACGAAATGAGACAATTAAGGAATATTTTACAGGAGAATGGCTATCTGGATCATTTCCTGGACAAATAACTAATAGAAACTCCGGAGAAAACAGAAATGTTTACATTAAGCAGAAAACTCTTGTATCTGCAATTTCCGTTCATGGGTGACACGACGGCTGACTGGGTGACATGATTGATGGGGCAAACGATACGGCGAACATTTACTACGACAACACGGTTTAACAGTCTTGCTACATCGCTTTCAATACGTTTCCATCTAGAGGACAGATTGTTCCCTCAGATCACTTCCATGTGCCTATGCTTAGTAATTTGCTCATGTGGAGGTAATTACGAAAGACGTAGAATAAGACAACTAGCAAAGTGAATAATGGCACACTCCACCCGTTGGTTGACGCACGGCGAAACGAGGATAGCGAAAAACGCGCGATATGTGAACACCTGCTCGAAACGATACACCAGGTGGACGTCAGTTGGGCATTCAAAACGTTCGTCGTATCCCTATAGTCTAAATCAGTACGGCTGAACCAATCGCAATCTGAATGTTTAATGCTCCTCTCCCACTATGCAAACAGAAACGTTTCGTCTATGCATTATTATGACCGTGGCAAGTCGCCAATACACAAAGTGATTCGAGCGTAGTGACTGCAAGAATGTCGTAACCAAGGTGTTACTCAATCAAAATGCCGACACTCGTGTACGATCGTTTTGTACGCAGTGTAATTAATTCGACCACGTACTGGAACAAACTATATTAACCGCTCCAGGTATATAATTGTAAATGGCCACCTGATGAATTTATCACTTTCGGATTTAATTTTAACTGTCAAAATGAACGTTTTCATATACGGAAATAAAAATGCAGAAAAATCTGATTTCTTCCGGAAAACAGTTTAAGCGCCCAGTACAAAGAGGTCATTTGTTTTGTTTCAACTACAGTTGACTCATTTCGAACCGTAAAATGATTGCCCTATTACAACTTTTTACTCGTTCCGTACCAACCAGTAGAATGAACAGACCGGTTCCGTGAATCTAATCTCCCAATCGCAAACTGAATATGACACATTCTGACGGATGAGTACGAAATCGAAGGTGACACACACACACACTCTCTCGCGCGCGCCATGTTCGATTAGGGTCACAAATATTTGTGTTCCACACGGACCAGTGCCAGGGTTTGTTGTTGTATAGCCAGATCAGATTAGATGTCAAAGTCAATAATCATCTGTGGCCGCAAACGGGTGGTTGAAATGAGCACAAAACTTTAGTAAGAACCATGAGCGAAAATGAAGCAGTGCACATCTATTGCACTTTACCTGAGGGTAGAGTTGTGCGAATATCGAGCAAGTCAACGGCCTTTGTTCAAACACATAAGGCTTACACACACACACACACACACACTGAAGGGACCTTTTTACCTGGCTTGACCAAGCCTCACATTTCGTAGACATTCTCATTCGTGGAACAAACAGGACCGTTTTTCTACCACACGTTGCGACGATACAATTGTTCAAACAATAGAGTCTCATTGCCCAACGATAATTGCTGCCGTAACGTATTTCTTTACATAAATTAACCCACTATTTAGGCTTGTGTACATATAGCCCATTCTTGCGAAGGATAAATCCTGCTGTCTCAGTCCAGAAATAGAGTGTGTAAATAGAAATTCAAATGCGATGGAAATGTTTGTGATAACCAACAAAAAGCACTGGACAGCTGTTTCTCCCTGTTTAGAATTCGTCAGCAGCACGTATCTTTTGTGTCCCTGTCAAGAATCGAACCGCGATTCTTCGGGCTTGGACTTTAAGCCATTATCCTTGAGCTACACGGTCGACGGTCATCACCTTATGCGAATGCCTCAGAAACAGTGAGGAATTATTGATCTCCCAAGGAATGAAACCCACATCCAACATCAGCAACAATGCATGGTGCCTTTGAAAAAGCGAATGAGCTAATCCAAACATTCACCATCTGAAAACTCACTTATTTCATTTCTTCCAGCTCGAATCAATACAAATAGGTGATGAAAAGTGACCCGTGTTGTGAGTTAATATTCACATCTGTGAGTAGTTTGTGCGCAGCAATAGGCGATTATTAAATTTCTACGGCATCCACGAGCGGATTAAAGAATTTACTATCACCAATAAAGAAGAGGCAAACTGACCGTCAGACTGGCTATCATCGACGAGGAAAATGTCAGGAAAACAGTAACCAGTTGTTATAAATGAGGTCCGATGTGTTCTCCTCCAAGTACTTAGCTCTCCTCCTTTCGCGGCTGCCTTGCGGAGTCAAAATACTAATAGCAAATTTATTTAGGTGTTTAGCAGACACCAATATTTTATCACATTTGCGAGAATGGTAAGACTTATCCTACAGTAGTATTTCTATGAACAATCGAATGGGTTAATCCGAGCTTGATACTCTAAATCGTGTTATCGATTTTAGAATGCCCCGTATCAGTTCGATAGTCACTATAGTCTCACTTTGGTAGTGTACAGGCGGAAAAAGGGTTGAATCGAACACACTGGTTACAAGCATTGTTGGAAAACTTCGCGGGGAAACCGGAATTCCTATCTATAACCATATGGATCATGAATATTGTAAATATTTTTGACCAAAAGAACCAAAAGCTGTTCACGGTAAGCGGTTGCCTTGAATTTTCTATCGAATCAACAATTTATAAGCATGAAAAATATGTCAAGTTAGGGGATCGCTTTATACACCCCGAGAGGTGGATATTCAGCTACCACCTAACCACAGTGCGTTAGCATTTGTATTTCCTGATTAATTATATTGGGTATTCATATATTGTTCATCTGAAACATTTAGATCCCTTAATGAATTTGAACAGGCAAGTCAAAAAACAAACACTGCGAAATGAACTCCTTTCATATACTCTCATTGGGGCGTACGTATACCATTGAACAATACAGACAAATGAATTAAATTAGGAAATCTAGTTTGGTTTATTCGTGTGCGTGTGTGTACAAGTGTTAGTGTACGTGTGTGCGTATGAGTGTATGTGCATGAGGCACATGATTGGTTATAATCAGAGAAGGCCTTCCCTCTTGCAGTGTTTGTCTTCTGACTAACTTGTTCACATCGTTCATCTGTTCTGTGTATTTCTGTGTAGCTATATTTAAGAAAAACTTATCTCTTGGTTAGCGATATTCTTTGATTTTTTTAACTGTGGAGCTTTCGGAATTCTCAAGGACGAAGTGATTGAATGCTATAGGTCATTGCCTAATTCTCGAGTTCGAACCCTAAGGTAATTGGTTCCCCTTCTCGTTTATGATGTATGGTGGTGGCGTAGTGGTTTAGTCGCTGTCACCGGCGTGCTTTGGACCCTAAGGTCCGAGGTTCGAGCCCGCCACCGTCACCCGACTTTGGTGGTAGGCGGCTCTACTGTCGTCGGTTCAATACCACGCCTAACTTATCGGGGCCTTATA
Organism: Echinostoma caproni; assembly: GCA_900618425.1. Taxonomy (NCBI): domain Eukaryota; kingdom Metazoa; phylum Platyhelminthes; class Trematoda; order Plagiorchiida; family Echinostomatidae; genus Echinostoma; species Echinostoma caproni. Next base: position 82,372 of record UZAN01039551.1, read on the forward strand.
TGGTTCGCCACTCCAAGTTCCGGGGCTTAGGTTGCCGATTTCAACCACTGAACAGCAGGCCCTCATGACTATGGGGTTCCCCTCGTCTGCTGTTCATCACACCTAGGTGNAATCAGCCTTCATTCGACTGCGGACTCTTCTCAACCACTACGTATGGACTTTTATTGCCTCATATAAGTAGAACTAAAATCACGGATTATCATTCTCATATGATCAATTTAACGATGATTCCGCTTTCATCTATCTATTCGTTTCATTTAAATGATCTCTCAGTCAATCTCATGGTAAAGTGGTATCATTATCTAACTGGCGTTTTGAGCCTCTCCTTATAAAACTGGCTTATCCAAATTCCACCATTTACACTTTTTATGTCATACAGGTTGGCTGAAGGACCTCGATCGATTCAGCTAATCGAGCAACAGCTGCATGGGTATAGAGAGTGCTGCCTAAAAACTTGAAGCTGCTCCTATCCTCTTCCTAGGGAGACGTACAACAGACCACGAGTTAAGATCAACTTTGAATCTACCAAAATTACGTAAAATATGTAACAGCATTGAATATACGCCGAACCGGTGCGCTCCGTAGGTCCGGTTTAAAAAAAACATCAAACTATGCTTTCCAGATCTATTCTTCCTCCATCGATATTTCCCCTTCGCCTTTTGTTTACTTTGTATGAACTGAGCCCTTCGAAACATGCTGCCAGTGTTCGCAATAAGCTCTCTACCAGACTGTAAAAGTGCTCTTAACTTTTGACTTTATTAAATGCATTTCTGTTTCCTCCATTCATTCCGACCATAAGAGAACCAAAACATCGCAATCTTTCTGCTCACCAGACGTTTTCTGATCTCTACCCCATCTCTAATATGTGAAATTTTAGATCTCAAACAGAACAACAGAGTGGTGAACAAGCTCTTTTTCAGATATTCCAATTCCGAGATGCCAATAATTGGGAACAAAATTGTCTTGGTAATGTGAAACAAAATAAAATCACAGAGTACTAGAAACGATTTCATCGTGAGACCGCAAATCTGGCTCACCATGATCACACATTTGTCTGTCCACTCATCCGATCATCGAGATTGCACGTGAAAGAGAGTATGTGGGGGGTGGGGTGGATCAGGGAAGCTTTATTGCTTTCACTAACTGTTTTGGGCACACAAACCTGGCACTGACCTAGTTCACCCTTTACCGTTGGAGTTGGAAAGCCTCAACTCTACCCAAGTGAATGCTTGCTACCAGCATCAGAATGTCAAGCTAAATACAAATGAATTAGTAACTACAGAACACATCAGACGATTACGAGAACTTCAGAAAAATAAAGATGTTATACTATCTAGACTGGATAAGGGGTGGCCATCGTGCTGTTAAATCATAAACATAAACAAGATGTATTGAATGATCGGTCGAAGTTTACCAAGTCAACAAAAAAAGATAAGATGGCTCAAATAGAAGGGGCGCTTTCTACGATTTTGCGATGTGTAAAACAGAGGGAAGTCATTGATGCATCCGTTTTCGAACGTATTAAACCGACCGGGACTGTTATTCCGAGGTTGTATGAATTGCCAAAATTACACAAAGATGGAGTACCATTACGATCGATTTTGGATATATGCAACCCGCCATATCATGCTCTGTCAAAGTGGTTGGTCAAATTGTTAGAACCCGTTCGATTTAGTCGGGCAAAACACAGTGTCAAAGATACTTTTGTGAACAAAATTCGTGACATAAACTTGGTCTATCAAGCAATGCTGTCACTGGACGTCAGCTCGTTGTTCACCAATGTTCCCATCAGCGAAACCATTGAANCAAAACAATGATGTAGAGATCGGCCTTCTTTCGAATGACCTAAAACAACTGCTTTACTTCTGCACCTACAATGTTCTGTTCAAGTTCAACGATGAGATATATCTACAAAAGGATGGCGTGGCCATGGGGTCTTCGCTGGGACCGCTTTTCGCGAAGTTATTCATGGCGAAACTTGAAAACACTCAATTACAGTTATCCATTGAAGACTGTGTACTATACACACGGTACGTAGCTTGAAAGTTTTATTGCGGGTGACAAGTGAAAATGGAGCAAGAGAGGGTTAGGTGTAAAGCATGTGATGCATAAGAAAAGACTGAGTTACACAGACGGTCAAACGCTTAAAGGTGTAGGTTGACCGTGGAGTCGACCAGCTACACATCAGGGATGGCTCCATATCTAGAAATACTTTTCAGAGAGGGTCTGATAAATATGAAATCCGTACCCAATTGTCCCGGGAAATAATTGGGGAGCATTAGGTCTAATGGCACAAAACGCACGAGAAAATAAATTTAGAAATGACATACA
>UZAN01039551.1:85778-97205 GCA_900618425.1 Echinostoma caproni
GAAGAAAGGTTTTAAATAGTATCGACGAATGAAGCGATAGGCCAGAACTTACTCTCCCTGGAAAAGTAACGTACAACTTTTGGAGCGCTCTTCGTGGTACATCAGAAGATCGATATCCAATAACGTAGAAAGAATTGAGCAGACATTTGACGACACGATGATAGAAAAACGAATGGTCTTCTGGTATCCGTGCTCAAGTGCAACTTTTCAGCGAGCACGATGTTTGCTCTGTTTTTACAACTGTACTTCCGGTGATCCTTTTAATCGTATTTCTAACAAAACGAGAAAAAGCACGTAATGACGATTCGTTGATATATCCCATGGATACTCTTGTGGAAATTAAACCGAGCGCGTTTGTAGGCAATTATCGAGATCACCGTAAATGTTACGAAGTATATCCAGAGATAATGTGTGATGGAAAAAATCAAAACCCCAGCAATAACAAATAAAGACACGGTCAAATTCAAAGGTAGATAATAACAAACCAAAGAACGAATAGTTTTGGTGGGAAACGATAAGAGATTAAACGACCCGTCCCGGTAAAACCTTTCCCTTTATCGGTGAAAATCATTACTAAGTTCCAGTAATATAAATGAAGTGCATTTGAGTTATGTGGGGTCGAAGCACCGGTAGAATTTTGTTTTTGATTGTTTTTGATTGTCCACCAAAGGGATGTTTTGGTACCGTTAAAAATAGCTCTTTTCCTCATCCGAGGGTGAGAAAAATGTTGATAGATTTTTCCCCAAAGCACTAAATACAGCTACCTTTTATCAATAAATATTCCTATACTGATAGAAGCAGTACTTTTGAAGACATTCTGAATCTATCCCTTGAAGTTGACAAAATATTGGAAGTTCAACAAAGCAAGTTCAGAGAACGAGCATCCATCACCCCTGATTTTCCCGAGTTCCGTATTTGTCTTCTTCTTTCTTTTATCGAATGATATAATGATACCGCATTCAGGATGAGGCCAATCAAAGGGCTGTCATGCAACTGAGCGAGGGCAAATTAGGCAGTGGCAGTGGAATTCGAACACGCGCCCTCGGGGCTATACCATTCGGCTACTACCACCCTCACTATCTTTATTATTTTAATTTAGATTATGCTATTCAAACAAACCCCATATAGTAATATAAAAAATAGCGTAGATTTCAAGCAGTTTTCATACATACAAGTGAAGCAGAAATCACTCAGCTTGATCAGTAATCTGAGGAATGTCACGTGACTAATCGAGCAACCTCAACTCTGTTCGCATGATTTGATTGACCTTGCGTTCTGTTGTCATCTGCTGGAGCCACATTTTCACTTCATCGAACTATTTAGGAAACATGACCAAAACGGAATAACGGAAATCACGTGAAAACCCCTGAAGTTTCGGGTCTCCGGGGTGAGCGTTCACATAACGGTTAGCGACAATGTGATTTAGTCTAAAATCGTCGAGCCCTGTGTGCTGGGGTGGAGAGGAGGGGGGGGGGGTTGGAGGAGTTTAATGTCACCGCAACTATTTTGGATGTGACAAGATATAGATGGCGTTTGCGAATCCATCTGCATGTCACTATATAGTACAAACAGATCGATCCGTGCAATACAACAGACCATAGAACTCCACCCCACTTCAGAAAGTTAGACCCACGTGAGCAGCCCCAGGTGAATCACATCGAACAAATCATAATAATAGACAAGTGGACAACTCATTGGTTTGAATTAACTTCACAGGAAACGGTATCCAGATTGATTGACACATCTAAGTGGTCATGAAACCGATCTTCTCTGGTGTAAAACAATAGTGGTTTGTCAAAACGGGGTCTTCTATCGGTTGATTAGGGGGCGGGGGGACTTCGATGAAGCCAATGTACCGACTAGCAGTAAAAGTACACACTGATAACTGTAATCTAATATCACTTGGTACTAGTGCTAAAGAAAATGACATACAGTGACTAAAGTGTGCCTTATCAGGTTGCATTCAGTCCTGTGGTTTTAACGAGAACTTGCACGTGACCTTTACGGTGTACTTTATTTAACGTCACATCTATCCGGCGCTTTCTCACTTCAAACAGTGATGTGTAGTTTCCGTCTTTTTACACTTCACCACCAGTTTATCGCACACAATTTACGCAATAAGCGCGGCAGTAAGTGTTGGACACATTACAGGCTCTAGTGAATCCATGTTATAGCTATGTAAGTATTAAATCTAAGAATCTTTCATCTGTATCACGGGAACTTGGTGTTCGACTTAGTGAGAAATTCTTCAAGTGACGAACTTTGTGTGGTCAGTGGTAGATATATCGGGTTCCTATGTATTGTGACACCAAACGTTCGTTCATCTCTACGGTAACGTGTAAAACTGAAGGAAATAGAGTGACTCTTGCCACTCAAACTGTCTATCAACTCACTGCAGCTGCAAGGATAGTTAGATAGGTAGAGAGGTAGATAGATAGATAGAAAGAAAGAAAGATAGATAGATAGATAGATAGATAGATAGATAGATAGATAGATAGATAGATAGTACCTAATTTGCAAGCACTCAAGCCATTAAATGAAGCGAACAGTAAACAACTAGTTTGTTTTTGCTTCTACCTAATTCAAGGAACCCAGTTGCAAAAACATTAGGCAGGCGAATTCAATCATCCATCAATACTTTGTGGCTTAGCTCCAAGTGAAATTCATGTCCAAGCCCTTTTCGCTTATCCACATAAAAGACAGATTTTTCGCGAATACGAGTTCTTTTTTCGTTTGTCAATATGCTCAATGCAGTAGTGTATACGGCTCTAGCAATGAAGCCTTTATTTGATCGCTTTAAGGATCATTGAGGAGTCCAGATGGTTGAATCAGGAATCACTATGGCTTGAAAAGGCAGCAGTGAACAAACATATGGCTGAGTATAATCGTACAGGCAATGTGCACCAGGTCTTTGGTACTCCCTGTATGGTCAGGGGGCAATTAGCCACAGAGCTCAGGTCCCGAATTCTGTCAACAGTCGAGGCGATTTCAATCCATCTTCATCAGTCTCTGTCGCGTTCAGAAACAGATTGCAAGGAAACTGATTGCACCATTGCCATGCACTGGTAAAGTTATTACCCACCCATCTCCACGTACACCAATTATTATTATTATTATTATTATTATTATTATTATAGTGACTTCAGCTCTTTATAAGATCTTCCGTTTTTTATTTTCGTCCCCTCACATTCAATATTTGTTCTCAGTGTCAAATGTGCTGCTTTTCACCAGCCTATGAAGCACAGAAGACGAAGTGATTTGTTAACTTAATTTCTTATGGGAATTTTCTCAATTGAACCCACTATCATTGGTTTCACACCTAGGATAGCTGATTTGAGATGTGGAAAAACGTATGAGTAAGCTGTGACTGCCACCTCCACTTCATCGAACTGATAGTCTCCCCGAGGAAGGTAAAACTGTAACCAAAATAGGTGAATGTTGTCCACCTCTCCGGGAAGGAACAATTTATGTGAAACTTTCCTACGAGGACGAACAAGAATCTTCGGGGGGCAAGTTGAAATAGACCAGTTCGCATTACCTCCTCAGCTGAATCAACGACAAGATGAGCCCCTTTGCCTTGGTTTTAACTTTCGTTTCCCCCTGTGCGTAAAAACCCCAGGACACCGTTTGATTGTTTAACTGAGAAACAATTCTGTTTTGGGTCAAAGTCACCAGATAAGGTAGTCCGGTTCACAGAGTAAGCATATGCGTGCCTCGAATTCAGAAAGACTATCCCCCCTACAAAAAAAACGATTGCAAGTCAGTGTCTAAACACAAGGTGGTGACTGAACTGCACTCTAATTTTACGGATCAACATTCTACCCTTTCAATTCACGTCATTGTTGTTTTTGAATCTAATGTTAGCAAATGCTTATAACAGTCATACAAATTTAATACATTGTGTGTGGGCACGAATACCTTAAGTCATCTATACGTTTTTTAGTTTACGCTGTCCGAACTTCTTTTAAGGAGGTTTGGTGGGGTCTCTCTCGTGATGACCACATTTCTCACTTGACCCAGTAAATGAGCAATTGACTGAACAGTGCTCACCATGAACGTTCAAGGTCTCATGAATGCAGTGTTCTCGGTACAAAAGAAGTGGTAGCGGACGACGTAAAATGGGGATTGCACGTTTGCAATCGTTGAGCGTGGGACGCTATTTTCGGGGGCTATAGATTAGTATGCAGGTAGGACGCACATGAATCTGGATAAACAGGGATCTCATCAAGCGTTTTCACTCTGTGCTGTGCAAGGTGCTATCCACATAGCAAAGTTACGTCTTAAATGGATACTCGGACATCTTAAATTCATATTGTGACATCTTAAATTGATATTCGGACATCTTAAACTGAAAATGGTATAGTCAATAATTCTGTCCTCTCTCCGTATCTTTTCTCTGCTTTCATTAGTGATTTTTCAGTTCCACACCCTGCTCATCTCCAAAAGTATGCTGACGATGTCACTTTATGTCAGACCGATTCTTCTTCTTCGAAATTTTCTTCCTTCACTGAAAATCTGTCACGAATCGAACAGTTTTCAAATCAGTCTGGCCTTATTCTTAACACAACCCAGTACTTGGAGTGCATTTTTAGTTCTTCCTGCTCCACATTCCCGTCAGACTCTGTAACCCTTAATTGTAACCTTTTATCTAGAGTGACCTCAGCCAAATATCTGGGTGTTACCATCGATAACAACCTTCGGTGCTCGACACGCATTCGGAACTGTATGGGAAAACTTTGGCGCCTTTCCTTTCAGCTTCGGAAGCTTAGACAACTTCGTACTCCCCAACAGGTTTCGTTCTCCTTTGCTAAACAATCCGTTCTCCCTATTTTGCTTTACTGCTCCTCTGTAGTACTTCCCGGTCTACTGAAGTCAGAATTTAAGACTATCCGTCGTGGATTGATGATATTAAGCCGCGCATCTTTGATTTCTGCCGAGTCGTTAATCACAGAACTCATTAATAGTCATATGAAGCCTTGTGTGACCCTTGCCAATAAAATTCTAAACGATCTCTTCCATCCTTTGCATCTTGACTTATCTTCTTGTCACTCACACTTGATCACTCGTTCCTCTTATCGGTATCCACCCTCTCGAACAACCATTTATAAACTCTCCCCTCTACCAAATCTGGCTCGAATCTTGATCAAGGTACGAGTTATAAATGAATTGCGTTCTTCTTTACTTGAATGACTCAAACTTCGGAGACATATTTTACACAGCACTTTATTGGATTTGTCTATAAAATTTTTTACTGAAATGTAAGCATATCTCAGCTTGCAAAAGTTATATAAATACAAATACTAGCCAATGTAGAACAAATGATTCCTTGCGAACTGCGCCATCCTGATAAGAGTTGATCCAGAAATGCGTTCATTGCCACCCAGGTTATTTATCTCAGTGGCTCCCGCATACTTCGAATGAGTGACTCAATCAACCTGCAACAATGAACGAATGTCTCAAAGTCTTAACTCTTTAGGAAAAGAATAACACAGCTAAAAAATTGGATTTGATCCGACCCATTTTATGGGTACACAACTTGGAGGGCTCATCTGTGGTAATAGACGTCTCAGCTGTGATGTTGATTGTTCTCAACAAACGCAGGGTGACGAGTTATGTCTGCTCGTTGTTCCCTAGTATTTCTCTTGATAAGACAATCTGTATTGCGCTCGCACGACAGTAATCCTGTTATACAACTCCGTCCTCTTAAGGTGCTTCTAATATCATGCATAACTACTATGCAGGCTGGTTTCAATGGGAACTTAGATCGATAAGTTGACGATGTAAAGTCGGGAGACCCACTAGGGCCTTTGTCAGCAGTTATTTTCATTGAATATCTATAGAGGAAACAAAATCGCCTCAATCCATGTAAAAGTTACTCGTCTNACGTGGAGTTGATTACAAGTTTGTTGTAATTGAACACAGGGCTCATACAGAGAACATCTTTGAAAATTTAAATTACTGTCATCTCAAAATCAAATTAAAAAAACATAAATCAGAGGCATTTTCCAGCTAGTGGACGCTAAAATCAAAGGGCTAGAAGATGCAAACCTCTAATCGGGTACATTTTTCCACATTCGGATGGGGTATTTTCTAAATTTGAGAAACTGCTATCTGATACAGTACAAAATGAACCCTATAAAAAGGTTTATTTTTTCGGACCAAGAAAAATTTAAAGGTGACCTTCAGATACCCTCCTTTGAATTTTGGGATAAGGGATACTCATGACAGTCTATCCTCAAGTTTGGAAGTANGGAGGGACAACATACTGAACATTAGTGTTATCCTCACATTGGTCTACAAAGATGATCCGAACGAGAAAGTAACCGAACGTCGTTGGAAATAAGCTCCTTTTTATGGACATACTACACCACTTCTCTAACTAGTCCCCACAAAAGCATACAAATGATCAGCGAATTCAACTGAAGTTAGTCGAATTTTCAAGTTATATCTTTCCCATGTGCATGTGTGTGCCAGTGAAGCTGAAAAGCTGAGAGAATTTTGCCTGTTGGGATCACAGAACAAGTTCCAGGGAAGGTAAGCGCCTAGCGGCTTGAAGTTTCCCTCCGATTTTACTTTCCACCACTTACTGGATCGCTAAATTGTATCAACCTCAAATGAGCAGTTCAGGCATTAGATCAACAGAACACTAGGTGGATGTTACGGTTTGATGAGGTCCTATCAATTCAGTGCCAGAAACAAATCCAATAAACTTTATGACTAGTCTGAACCTGACACATTGGGCTGCCACCATTTCAATCAGTGTAACTACTGACCTCCAACCTACGCTGTGATTTTTACCTACACGGATGGTTTTCAGGACTAAACAGTTATCATTATTCTGATCAAAATCTCACATGAATGTTTGCATACAACTGACGAGGTAACACGAAACAGTTGAACTCGACCGGCCTTTGGTGGTGCCTGTTCTTGTTCACATAAAATAAGCCAATAATGAAAAGGCCAAACCGTAGTGTGCTCCATGTGTTTACANAGATAGAAACCCATTGCTGGGACACGCTCACGCAAAACTCAATACATCATTCTGGTAGTGAATTGTACTCTGACCGTTGTTCGGATATAGCGAAAATTATTTCAATAATGATACTATTAGCGCGATTGTATGGGGACAGAAATGGCCTCATTCAGTGTCTGACACTTGTAAACATGTCTGTATTTTTATTCAATAAATGCATGATGCACTCCTTACATTTGTATATGCTTTTCTACGGATTTTCAACTACCAATGATAGTTCTACTGAGAATGCTTTGTTTTTCTTCAGAGATGTAAAATAATGTTTCATGAATGTTTCATTCCAAACTGTTTTGGGAATAATGCAAGCGTTTAACTCACAGTGATTAGTGGTGTCGGATAACTGATATTGATTGATTTGAATTGAATTGAACGTCCAGGCCTTCCTTGTGATGGGTCCGGAGTGCAAATCCCGAACGGGACCGTGGATATACACTCTAATAAGAACGGAACTCGTGTCTAGTGCTTCCGGATTTATGGTTGAATCGATGAATTGAGGATTCTGCGTGAAGGTGAAATTCGAAGGATAGTCACTTTAAATCAATCAATAATGCAAGCTTCATGATTTTAAGAATCTCCTGCGTTCAACTGTGTACACATTGGTATCCCCGGTATGGAGTGTGACTTGAGACACAGAAGCAAACAGCAGTCAAGTGACTGAAAGCCTGTTATATCAAACACAACTGTAAAATTCGTTGAATAGGTACTTGGAATTGTTGACCGTCGATGGTGTCACTGAAAGAAAATTTGCATTTGTTTTTGATATCTGCATTTGTACAACTTGTATAAGCTTACATGCTTACATTCCAGTTAGAAATGCACACTGATCGTCACTCGGAATAAAATATACAGTTTCATATAACATGTAAAGTGAAGAATATCAGTGATGTTTGTTTCCTGTACAAAATTTCTGATGTAAGTCACTTGAGACCAGTTCCTTTTGGTTAAGAGTCGAACCAGGTAGGGTAAAGCGGAATTCTTATGAATGTTAACACCAGAGGGTAGATGCCGAAAAGAGGAGTGTGCGGACGGACGGGAATGACATGACGATCAATAGGGTCGTCCAGAATCGTGTTGACAAATTTAACACACGAGTTGATGTGGCCAATAGTGAGTTCTATGAATTACGAATCGATTACTATTAACGATGCACCACTGATTATCATCAAACCACAACGAAATGGTTTTGAATTATTGTTCACAAGTGAACTACATTTTATTCCAAACTAACATGCGAATCGCTATGCGCAGCATGTTTTTCTTGCTACTGGCGCTCATTTCCACGGAAAAAATGTTGCATAAATGACCCGGGTGCGGTGAGTTCTGTGATTGTCCTGATTAAGGATTCCATTCTCCAAAAATCTAACCTCATTGCGAAATATACAGTTACGATCACCAATGTCCCTGGCTATGTAGTTCCAATGGTACGCAAGAAGGAATGTCATGTATTATGTTTGTTGTATATTTTAACGACCTGGGCAACTTGCCATTCCGTTTGAGTGTGATTCGTGTTCATGTCTCACGGAATCTTTTGGTTCATGATGTCTGTATTTCTCTCTTTCAAATTGTTCGATAAACCTCTCTTCATGAAGATTATCATGTCTGCACACTCGAGCCAAGCATCTCAATATATATATATATATATATATATATATATATATATGTATATGTATATGTATATATGTTATATACAGGTATTGACCAAACTCGTGCAACAAACTGCATTTCATCACATTTTTCCTCTCAACTCTTAGTTTTTCCAGGCTCATTCAAGGGATTGAATATGATATTGCCCCACATCAGACGTAACATAATCGTAATAATATTCACCTATGTCCTTGCTTTTGTCAGTTGAATGCCAATAAGATGTACGATTTCTCGATTTTGACGGTGTATCATTTGTAATCTAACACAGCCACAGAAGAAAAAACAACCAGAATTTATTTATCGAAATGACGCATATACTTCATACAGGTATTTTATTTTCATCGGATCCATATTTTATTTGCCCTTCTTCTTTTGTGAGCACCGGGGGCAGTCACTATAGCATGAAGTCCACCAATCTGATTATCCAACAGAATTTGCCAGTTTTCTCCAATATATGCTGCACCCTAACCACTGACGGCTCCTTTGTTGGGAGCTCACTTATCCCTGTTTCTAACACGAAGTATTTTTCGATTGCATTCAAATTCCAACTGTTGAACGGTAATTAAATGATTTTGACCTTGGGATTGACCCCTCGGGAAAGTTCATTGATCCGAAAAAAATATTTATTGAGGTCAAACCAGACACTAAATCAAAAGAGATAAGCAATTTAGAATTGGTGTGTCCAGCTTACTAGTCAATATAATGAAATAGGAATCATTCGGTAGAAAGAATAAATTTCCATGATCCTTTGCATAAAATATTTTCCAAATCTGACCCGTAACTTTCGAAAAACTACAAATTTTCTATCGTAATAATCAAGATCGCGTAAATTCAAACGGTGATAGAAGAGAGCTAAGAACATAGAAGTGGGAGATAAAGTAAGGAATAGATACATTTTATCCAGAGCCATCAATATATTAGTGTGATATTGCAAACGGAATTGGATTTCCAAAATGAGAGTAATGTTGCACGAGTTTGGTCAACACCTGCACATATGATTGGGGAATATTGTTTTTGGATTCGCCATAGGTTAAAGATAGAAGTAAGTCTTTGTGGATGTGAATAGAGATGAACAACATTAGAGAATCAGGCTGGAGATAATGTAAATCAGTGACGATGTAGAATTGAGTAGTGTATTATGGATAAGTAGAAACGACTCTTCTAAATGACGGTATCACCCGCATTTTGCGAGGCAATAGGAATTCTGTGATTCCTATCATGCACAACCGCAGTGTTGTGAATACGATAACAAGCTGTTCGAAGACAAATTGGGTGCAATACGTACAGCCAGGCTAGAGACATTTCTTTGTGTTGAGAAGAGCACCCTGAGTGGGTTGTCAAAACATCCGAAGATGCGTCAGCGCGCGCCAGCATCCATTCTAAGCATGTTGTTGCAGTTGTGCTATTCAAATCACAAGAACAATTTTGACATGGTAAAGCAAAGAAGCTTTATACGATTATATATCCTCAGAAAGACATTGATTACCAACAGACATATTCCGTTATCTGCTAACATGTGTCCGAGGGACCTAGAACGTGTCCCTTGAATCTTAGGTGCTTACTGTCCAGTACATGCTATAGCACAACGAAATTTGGGAACTTTAGGGTCAGCACTAGCTGGTGAGAAAATCCTATTCCAATAGCATTTTAATTGTTGCAGTCGACTGAACGATAGGTGCACAATAATACCAGGTTATTGGAAATCGGGCCGCTCTGAACCCTTGAGTCATCAGGGCTTGCTGTGCGGTTGTAGAACACTGCTACTGAATTCGACTAATAGTTGTGAATCATCGTCACACGATGTGGTGTTGATATGTTAAACAGGAGATTCTGTGTTTCGAACACCGATTTTGACCACGTCTCGATTTTCACTGGCAAACTCGTACAGCCACTGAATACAACGAAATAGATCAACTTCCCAGAAGAATGATCGCAATCTGCTTGGCATAAGCATTTACTGGAGTATTTAATTTCTCTCTCCCAGTCCGGTTAAAATGCTCAGCAAGCGTTTTGCAAAATCCGATCTCATTTTATTCGGAAACAACGATTGGCAGCAGTCGGATAAGCTTTTCGTGATCTATCTACACTCGGATAACTGTAGCAAATACAATACTGTTTACTCGTGTTGATTTTGGGAAAACCTATGGCCTACTCCGTGAGGTTGAAACTTTCTCAGCCGCAATCAGCACGCTTGGATAACAAGAGTGAGTGGAGATGTGGATAACTTGATCCAATTTTTTCACTGTATTTGCAGGGCTTGTGGATATATAATACACAATTTTCAATTTTTAATTCCATTCCTGTTGCTCATGTAAAGGCCCTATTTTGTTNTTTGTTTTATTGCCCTCTATACGACCTCGGATATGGCACAAGTTCCGGTGAGTCGTGTCGTTCGCTTGCTCTCTCTACATCTTGATCATATTGCAGTTCACATAAAATTCTCAACACTCGTTATTGGCTTTGTTCGCCGTGTGGTCTAAATTTGGAAACCATCCGATAGGCTTTATCGGCAGAATTTGTGACGCGTCGCCTCTCAGTGCGTTCTGGGTGCTAAACGTATTGAAGAGAATACAAGGTCGTGATGCGTGAGCATCTATTTAACCAATGACGTGTCTTTGGAAATATCAGCGAATCCCGTTGATTTCTCTTCATAAAATAACTGCTAGTTCTGTGGCCTCCCTCCGTCATATCGGTGACGTCAGACTTCGACATACGATTACCTGTGTGATTCAATTTGGTGCCAGAAATTT